>JANHZT010006422.1:76764-87509 GCA_032468215.1 Stegonotus admiraltiensis
CCTGGAATGTAAAACAACTCTATCAGTTCCCCCCTCCCTCCTACTCATGACAACTTGTAGCTTGCAAGTTGACATTGGCAAGGGTCTTAATTGGGATGACAGCAGTGAAAGGACACCATAAGAGTTCAACATAGGCATTTGGGGGCTTTTTCAAAGTAGCACAGACTACTTCTAGATTCCCACTTCTGGAAAATCTGGCAATGGACTGAGGGTGAATCCTCAGTACAATGTCTAACCTATTAAGGTGGAAGAATCTGATATTTGAGAAATTTATAGAATAGGTCTACATTTCCTTGCTCCCAGGCTTACTGCAATCAGCAGTAGATCTAGCATCCATTTTGAAACAAATCTAAAGTTCTCCTCATGCGTTTCTTCTTTCTTTAACCCAATATTCAACTGTACTGAATCTGTAGTGAACTATATTTCCCGGCACACCAGAAACATAATTCTAAAATCCAAGATGCTAAGAAACCACTGTGGATAATAATACTGAACCTTTATGCTAAGTTATACACTAATCTAATTCTCTCTTCCTACCCCAACAAACAAAGGATGAATAGCCAAGGCCCTGTTGTAGGTCAGACATAAATCATGTAAGATATTTAATTTTTACTTACTTACTGATGTTGTAGTGGTTTTTGGTGTTATATTGCAGAGTTAGTAAAACTCTAAACCCTGGACTGAATACTTTTTATGAGATGGCATCCAATTCTCCATCAAGAAATATGTATGGACTAAGAAAATAAATTACATTTAAAATGAACTAGGAAAGTCCTACTCCTATGGAGGTGTTATTTTATTCCAAGTTGCCTCTGCATTTATAAATAATAATCATGATGACTTTATTTTATTTTCTTCACATCAATAAAATGTGGAAGGAAGCTGTTTTCTCACCAAGCAGGGCATGTTTGAACAAGAATCCATTTTTTAAAAAAAATGGATATTGGGAACTTGAGAATTATTATTCATTGCATAGGAATTTTTCTTTATCTATGAATATCTGTGAATGATAGTGGACAAATACAGAACTATTTAATGCAATCATCCTATATATTTTTAGAATCAGAACCTTCATTTTGAGCAGAAAAAAAGCTTTAAACAGGAAATTTCATTTTATTTGTATATATAAAGTATATTAAATTAATTGTGCTACTTGTTTATCTAAACTATTTTTGAATTCAGTATTATGTAGCAGTTAAACTATTCAGAATAACATTAACGGCGAGGCAGTTTTTAATTAAATGTTTCCTGCAGAGGTTATAGAAGAGGAGATGGTTTGAGACAGCATTTCAGCATCTTAGAAGTTGTAGGGAAGAATGAAACTGAAGGGAATCTGCTATATTGAAGATAATCTGTTCTTATTATTCTTTCCAACCCAGTGGAACATGGGAAAGAAATTATGTGAAGGGACTCAGTCTCCCTGCCTATCCATCACTGGGATCTCTCTCAAAAATTAAAAGAGAATAGGATCAAATTTTGTTCATGTAGAAAAGCTGACAAAAGAGAGATTGAATTGAACAATGGGCTAATCTCCCTGAGGACTGCAGAAAAATACCAATCAAGAAAGACATTCTTCTAGTGTATCAGAATGCTACTAACTACTCCATTCCATCCTTCCTCCTCTTCCTGGTCATATGAGGTCAGAGAGGGACGTATTAGGCCTTTACTGTTTTCCAGCGCATATAGAAAGTTCAAAAGCACATGCAAATACAAAATGCTACTTCACTACCAAGGAGAAATTACAGAGTCCTTCTGTGGCTCTAAAGAGGCCGGAAGAACTCAAGAAACCATGTACTGCATGCTTCCTTTGTCTTGTCTGGAACTTCATTAGTCTACATTGTTCAAGGGCAGACTTACATTTTAAGCAATTCTATGAGTAACTAGTACCAAATTTCTGCCTGTTGAAAGCAATTTATTTTATCCAGTCAGTATCTTCTCAGCTATTTTTCTTTCCTGCTGGCCTTCTTAATAGACAGCTGTTCATAGATTATATCTAAATTCCAAGTCACTTATAGATTATTATCAGTCTTGCCCAATCTGCTTCTGAAAATATATTCAATAGTATAAAAATTAATGGGCCTCCATAGGGAAGCAAATCAACTTATGGCCAGAAGCAACTGGTAAAGGAAAAATAAAATGGAAATGAAAACATCTTTGAAGTCAATGATACCTCCAGATGCATTTAAACTATAAAACATAACCCCACTGTGGCCTCCAACCTCCAAGATTCACTTTTGTCTGAATGGAACTCAGCTTTTATCCACACAGCTTTCAAAAACAAGTTTTCTGATTTCATTCTCCCATATTCAGGAAAATGTGGAAGACCCTCAACTGACTACTAAACTGGAAAAGGCAATATTGGCTGAAATGTTGGAAACTGCTGACATCACCGTAATCATGAATTTTAAAATCCTTTGCTAGGGATTCTTCATCTGATGCATCCTAGAACTTTGCAGCTGCCATGACAAACCACTGACTTTTGTCAAGAAAAGTCCTTTGATTGTAAAATTACAATTCCTTTACAATATTGTTGTATGGTTTCTGTTTATTTGATGGCCATCAAAATACTCCTGTCAACCCGATGGCAACACTGAAGCTGAGGGACAAGGGAGGGGGGATTAGAGATAGAGAAATTTGTTTAGCCACAATAAAATAGTTTCTCTTGAGAACTAAGGACATTCTCACACCTGGACCATGGAAGAAGGAGGGAGATCTCCAGACGACCAAGCAATATCTTGATTGGACCATGTGATTGATTGTTTGGGGTTTGGAAAAAAACTTTCTCTTTTAACTAGGTGAAAACCGTGCAAACCTTTAGAGCCGGTTTTCACCAGATATGTGCCAATGTGATTTTTCCAAAAAAACTATCCTTTGAGGAATTGGCCTGCCTCGGAGTTTTGCCTGCTATGGATCTATTACTTGGAACCCTGACAACTCTCTTATAATGCTTTAATTACATTCAACTATATTTGAACCTATGTTTATGCATCTTTCCAAAAGGCACAATGGTTTTCAAGAAACTTGATTTGTAGTGAGTCTAACTGCTGGGCAGAATTGACATTTCCATTCATTACTGCCATCTATTCTATAGGTGAAACCTGCTTTAGTATGCCATGGCTTTTTAAAGTAGAATACAACTGTGAGGGAACATAGTTCAGGTCAGAACAGAATGTAATACAAGAGCAATTAAAAGCATTATAAAAAGCCAATCTGTGGCTCCAGTGCTGCAAACAGCTTCTAAACCCATTTTTGTGACTCCCGAATCTAATCCAACCCAACCACAACTGCCATTTAAATAGTATAAGCCTTGGCCTGTTGAGCTATTGATTCAGAGATATTTCCTTATCTAAACAGAGAAACAATATAATCATGGTCAGGCAAAAAAGCAGTGAGAAAGGGAATAACTTCTGACTTCCTACCATTGACTTTCCTTGTAGGAAGTTGGCATGGAGCCTTGGAAATGACATTTGTGTGGCTGCGGCTGATCATGGCAGCATGGCAGAGAAGGAGTATGGCAGAACTGAAGTGGCCACAACCTTGCCAATCCCACAGGAGTCACGGGTACCAGATTTTGGGCACATTCTGTAAGGTAGCCCATTTGAGGTACGTTGATTCAACCATTGTTGCCTAATGATGTAATGGAATTCATGGATGGACTAGGGGGGCAAGAGAAAGAGATGCTGACCAGGTAAATCCCCTATTGATCAGACAGTTAAAAGTGGCAATGGGAAGTTTGTACCTTCACTCTTGCAATTCTGTTAATGTAGCCTTACAGTGAAGTAGATCTAGCTCTTCTAGTCTGGTTTCCTATCTGCTTTACCAAACAGAGCTGACAAATTCAATTGAGGGTTACAGACAATCAAATAGATAGTAGTATATAGTATTTTAGTAATATATAGTTGACAGCAATGTAAGCTCTACAATTTCTTTGCTTTTTCAAAACAAACAAATGTAGTGCTCTCTGAGTTTGATTGTTTTCTTGCAGATGTTTCATTACTCAAGCTAGGTAAAATTATCAGCACTGATGTTGTTTCCTAGTTTGAGTAATGAAACATCTGCAAGAAAATAACAAAGCTCAGGGAGCACCAAGGATTCCTTATTTCAACCCTGAGCTACAAATATTCTCCTTTATCAGTACAAAGAAATTTCCCCATCCCTAGCATCCCATCACATGGCATAGCCACATGCTCAGGTACATCCCTGAACATCTTTATTATTCCCAAAGAATCTTAAACCGTCTCAAGTCACTTAAAGGTGCCTAACCTTTACTTTAAATAATAGGACAAGCATAAAATTATGCATCAGGGAACTAAAAGACATAAACAATTTGTCTAAGCATGAGGCAGAAGGGGTGAGGAATTATTTCTTGCTTTATTCTTTAAATTTTATCCCACCTTTCTTCCAGGTACTCAAATCAGCATATAAAGTACTCATTCCTCCAATTTTACAACACAACATAGTGATTTGCTGTGGGGAACAGTGGTGGGTTTCAAAATTTTGTACCACTGGTTCTGTGGGTGTGGCTTGGTGGGTGTGGCTTTGTGGGCATGGCAGGGGAAGGATACTGTAAAATCTCTATTCCCACCCCACACCAGGGGCAGGTTACTGCACAATCCCCATTTCCTCCCGATCAGCTGGGACTCGGGAGGCAGAGAATAGATGGGGTGGAGCCAGTCAGAGGTGGTATTTACCGGTTCTCCGAACTACTCAAAATTTCCGCTACTGGTTCCCCCAAACTGGTCAGAACCTGCTGAAACCCACCTCTGGTGGGGAACTTAACAATTTTACATTTCTTTCTGTCACATGGGGCACAAGAGAAAATATGTTAGAACTCTTGTCAATTTCACCCAGTTAAAAGAAAGGAAAAATAGAAGGAAGGACAACAGAAAAGAAAAGAAAATTTCAGATGAAATGCTCTCTTCCCACCCATCTCCATAAAGGTCCACATTTCCCGTGTCAGGCAGCCAGACAGATCTGGGTACAAAAGGTGGAGAGTGGATTTGGTATCAAAGGGGGAGAGTGGATCTAGCAGGAAAGCGCCTTCCAAAGCACACACCAACCCACTCCAGTTGGAATGAAGGGACCTGATTAAAATGGAATGAAATGCAGCAGGTAGATCAGGCTGCTCTGCAGGTATTAATAGAGGTGGGCAGCAGTGGGGACACTATTGTTTATATAATGCAAGAAAACCTGGGTGGAGGTCATCTTCATATCAGGCTAGGGTGGGCTGAGGATGTGATCTATTCCTGATTTCCTATATAGCCCTCCTCACATTGGGATAAACAGGAAAAACAGATCAGTTTTTTTTTCCCTCTCTCTAATGTGGACAAGTACTTTAGCCAGAATTTTCAGCTGCTATAAAGGCTCATTGACATTCTTCAATGTTCTCTATTTTGCTTTTTCAGAGGCTGGTACAGAGACTGGATGACTGCCATGGTTTAATCCCCAGATATCTAAATGGGAAAGGTTGACAAAGGGTGGCCTTTGAGTTGCCCAATTCAAAGTTTGGAAAGTTACAATCTAATATCAAGAGGAAAGCATTTTGCACATGGTCTATTCAATATACTTCTCTTATCATTCAGGGTGTTCCAGCCTTTGCTAAAGGCATTTCTTTCTTTTAAATAGCCTTCATGAACACCGGTTAAATGTTTTGGTACAAAGGGTAGGTAGGAAGTTGGGGAAGGGGAGAAAACGGAAAAAGAGCCCATTGTTTTGCTAGCCTTAAAGACTTAATTTAATGTTATTTTTAAAAAAATAACAACAATCTCCCAGCATTGGTTTCTTGCACCCAAGTCTGCTTTCAGCTCCCCTCCCCCATGCAAAAAAAGAAAGAAAGAAAGAAAGAAAGAAAGAAAGAAAGAAAGAAAGAAAGAAAGAAAGAAAGAAAGAAACAGCAACAAAAAACCACCAGCTATTATTGTCTGGCCATTTGGTAGTGGTTGCTATGGAGATCAAAAGGAAAATAGCATGCAAATCAACACAAGCCCTAGTGTTCAATAACAACCTTAAAAGGACAGCTGGATAAGGCAACAGAAATCACTTGAAATGCTTCAACCTGTTCTGCTTGCTGTGATTAGATCTAAAATGAAAAGAAAAATACTCTAATGGATTAGAGAGCAGATGGGGAAAAAGTCTATCAGCAATGGGGTGTAACCTTCCTGATTATTATACACACATACATACTTTCACATTGCACCCTAGATTCACACTGGAAGGAGAAAAGTGTGTGTGTAAAGGTTACAGGGCTGGTCAAATCACATTCCTAAATATATGCAACATTTTTATGTCTTTCCCATCCCAGAACTAAAGGCAGCTATTACCTCAATAATTTTTTGAAAATTCTGCTATTGATTAAAAACAAACTCTTTGGGGGTGGGGTGGGGGCGGTGTAGATAATTTTAAAGTCAAACATATTATGAAAGCTGTTTGTGGATATTTGTTCTGCCCTTGGGAAATACTTTTATTATCTAAACTTTAGTTGGTAGAAGAAAACTTCTGATATCTATTTTCCAGTTATATCTTAGATTCTTGGAGGAATAAGAACCTAATATTCCCTAGATCTGTGACTAGGGAAATAGCAAAGATTTTGTAAAGGTTTTCAAAAGCATTTGGTATTACTCCACAGTTTTTACATTAAATGAAAATTGGATTCTACGGACACACAGTCCAAAGAAAGCAGGTTTTACATCAGAGAAAATTCAAGCACTTTAGGGCTACCATGTTATATATACATATAGAGTGCATGAAAATATTCCATTCTGAGTTGGCATCATGTATATTGCAAAGTCTGAAAATGGACAGTTAGTAAAAATGCCCCTTGCTTGGCTGAAGGGTTACCATTACGGAATGTTTAGTGTTGTAAGGTGAGCAAGCAATTATATCAAGGATCAAGCAGTTTACAACAAGGACATAGGAAAGGTTTGGCTATATTAGGCCAAACTTTGTCACATGATGGCCAACTGGATACTCCCAAATCTGGATTAGAAGGCAATAGTACTCTTCCATCATTACTTCCTGGTAACTGGGATTTAGGAATTCTGTCTATGATTTAGGAGGTAGTAAACAGCTATCAATATAACTAGTCGTTGATAGTATAATTCTCTTTGAAACTGTCCCATCTTTTTAAAATGTCCAAAATTGATTGTTGTAATCACTACTGAGGGAGCAAAGTCTCCAGCTGAATTATGCATTGTGAACAAAGTATTTTCCTTTCTCAGTCTTGAACCTCCCCACACAATGGATGACTCTGAGTCCAGGACTTATGAAAGGGGGAAGGAAAAAAATCCACAGAAATTCACATCATTTTTCAGGTATTATTTTATATACCTCTCATATATCTGTTCCTACAAACTCCAACCATAACACTCATAGAATTGTTCTGACTTCTCATTATTTTGGTTTCCTTCTTTGCACTGCATAATAGTCTTCTTAAGGCATCCAGAAATATATATAATATTCCCAAGTGTGGTCCTACCATAGATTTATACAAGAACTTTGCTATACTGACAGTGCTTTGGCTCCTTCTATTTTCTGCATTTTAACCTATTGTCAGTCCATCAATATACCTGATCCCATGTGAGGAATTTGGTCAGAGCTTTCTAGAAGTGCAAGTATACAATATTGATTAGTGACCTTTCCTGACAGGCTTTCTGTTCTCCTCAAAAAGTAAAAGGGAAAAAAAAGAGATAAGACATACCTTTGCTGAAAACCATGGTGTATTCCTTTCAGGAAGATTCATTTTTTTGTTTTTATTTTTTTAAAAAATACCTTTCAATCATTTCTCCTTTATAGATGTTAATTTAACTGAATTATAATTTCTCTTATTGCCCTAGATCCTTTGCAAAAATTGTGAACACCACAACTATTTTCCAGAGCTTAGGAACAGATGTTGATGCTAACAAGAAATTGCATATTTTTTGTAAAAAGATCAGCTATTTCAACATATTTAAGTTCTTTAAGAATTCTTGGGTGGATACCATCTGGTCTTGGGGATTTATTCATTTTTACTTTGTCAGTTTGGCTAATAATGTCATCTTTGTTATTTCTATTTGTCTCTGTTCATCTAATTCTCCTCCTAAAAAAGCCATCACAGGCCTGGGCATCTGTCCTAAGTCCTCAGAAGCAACAAATTAATTTCTCTGCCATTTCCCTATCTTGTTTTAGATCCTATGGTACACTTCTGGTTCCTGGTTCTATTTTAAACACATTGAAAGATTTAGAACAATGTTTGTCTTCGTATTCTTTACTGTGTGTTCCTTGGAGTCTTTTGTTTTTCAATTTTTTACCAATTTAATGCATCTTTTGTCAGTGTTTATGTTCTTTTTTGCTTTTATTTGGGCAATAATTTCATATTTTGAAGGTAGCCCTACTGATTTTAATAATGCCTGTCTGTCTCTGTCTTTCAGTTTCTCTTTCTCACACGCACCCCATCCTAATTTACCAGTCTGGAGTCCTCTTGGACTCCAGAACAAAGAAGTCTCCTTACCAGCTTACAGCATGGTGCAAAGGCACTTGCAAGGAAATTGCAACCTAGAGAAACCACATGTTTCCATCCTCCATCAGCTGAAGATCTCAACCTTCCATCTCCTTAAACAAGGGGCTCCTCAGTGCTGCTGCCCTCTGGAAAGAACTATTTTGCTTAACAACAGACCCAAATTGGTCTAGTATTTAAGGCCCCAGGCTAGAAACCAGGAGACTGAATTCTAGTCGTGCCTTAGGCATGAATGCCATTTGGGTGACTTTGTGCTGTCACTTTTTCAGTCCAACTCACCTCACAAGGTTGTTGTTGTGGGAAACATAGGAGGAAAGGGGTATTAGATATGTTCGCTGCTTTGAGTTCTTTATAAAAGTAGTAAAGACAGAATAAAAAAATAATAGAATAAAAATAAACTCTAATAGAACTCACCCCAGGTACACTGACAAGGACCTGCCTAGCTTCCCCAACAAGCCAGCCAATCAGATTGCTAGGATTTCCTACCTTGCAGTCCTCAGCTTCTATAAGCATCTTTGCTTTCCCATTGTTATTCTGAAGCACACAAAGATTGCTGCAATGAACATTGTTCTTCACCTCAATATTGAGCTCCTTCTTCAAACTGAATCCACAATGTCTGTTTCCAGATCTTCAGTGATAGGTTGCTCCTGGTTCACCCCAGTTAGGCAAACCGGTAATGGCGGTGGCGGGAGGCTCTGCCCACCCGCCCAGACATCATCAAAAAATGATCTGCGCGTGTGCAGCAGCTTCTGCACATGCACAGAAGCGCCGCACACTCGCGCTACCAATAGCAAACTGGTAGCGCCGGGTTTTAAAACCCACTACTGCAGACCTTGCATAGTTTGAAGGGCTGATGGATAGATTGCAGTAGCCACTTTTACAAATGTCCTAGCAGCTGTGAAAGAGGATGAAACACTGTCACTTCCTACCCTGTTCCTTTCCACACACCCCAAGCCAGAGTGAAAGCAATAAAGAAAAATCCATAGCAGTGCAATTGAGTTCACCTCCCAGCAATTTCTGCTTCTTCTTTTTTTTTCCATTTTGGTTTTCCCCCTAAGATATTAGAGTTCATTATAGCTGAAGATTAAATGAGACCATACAAGACAGACATGCATGTTCAAAGACCAAATTTTTGGATCTTTTTTTTAAAAAAAAACTAAAGATCAGAATTTTGGCAGCAACGTAATTCCTTTACTTGAATGTCATTAAGTCTTGTTCATTGGAAGCTCGCCTTCATAACATCTAAATATTCGCCTGGATTGTATAGCTATTTTAAATAGAAATAGAAACATATACAGATATCACATCCTACCTTATGCAAGACCTTTACCTAGATGGCTGCCAGTAAGAGAAACTTGTGCGTAAATTGTGCTGTACTGAACAATAAGTAAAAGCACCCAGTTTAAAACCAATTTCACTTCCTTAAGTTAAATAGTCTTCCTTAACCTAGCACCAAGCAGATGTGTTGAGGTTAAAGTTTCCAGAATTCCCAGTCAGTATAGCCTTTGTCCCAGTAAATCTGGAGGGTGCCAGAACAAGAACAGTTTAGTTAAAGCAACAGTTTGAATAAATCTGTTCATCAGCCCTACTTAAAAGAGATGCAGTAACTGTCAGGCAAGGTGGAGGAAAATGAGGAAATGTGAAGGACCAGCAGGAGAAAGAACTTGTCTCTTTGTATCTTAATAATACTATAATGACCCTTCCATTCCACAACGACTAAAGTAATTTCCAAATGTGACTTTTAGAGTTAATTGCCAAGAAAATGTCAGTGCCTCTTACAAATCGTACCGGGCTGCCGCTGAGGTATATTTTTCCCACATTGCAAATTCCATTTTCAGTTCCAGAAATAGAACCAGCTTTTTAAGTAATCGCCTGGCTTAGGCTGAACTACCATAACAACTCTTTCACCTGATAGAAAGAAAATGCTCTCCCCCCCACCTCAGAATAAAGCAGAAACACATTCCTAAGGCATGATTAATTCTTCCAAAATTAAAAGAGAAAGAGAGAAGGTAAACATTTAAGTCATTTGGTAAGACCAAGTGAATGATTATCTCTGAAAGGACCTCTGTTCAAGTTCATAGCAGTGAACTATTCCAAATCTGGAATAGTTTTGGAAAGTGTGACTTTTGTCTCATTATCAAAGCCAAGAAGACATCAACTGGAATCTGTTCCTTAGTTCTAGGGCAGGGGTAGGCAGACTTGGCTCTTTTACACCTTGTGGACTTCAACTCCCAGAATTGGAGTCAGCTTGGCT
>JANHZT010006423.1:2298-21031 GCA_032468215.1 Stegonotus admiraltiensis
ATCCTTTCAAGGTAGGTAAAATGAGGACCCGGATTGTGGGGGCAATAAGCTGACTTTGTGTAAAAAGAACACCACTTAGGGGGGCCCAAAAACCCTACTAAGCAGGTATATACAAAAGTATGAAGGCTATTGCTTAACGCATTGTAAACCACCCTGAATCTCCTGAGAAGGGGAGCATATAAATTGAACCAATAAACAAACAAACAAACAAACAAACAAGCAAGCAAGCTATGGCTCTATAGAAATTCCTGCAGAGTAAAATAGTAACCAAAGGATGTTAATTACTGATTACTGAATCAGATGGACCATTTCACTTATGACATAACACTTTTCTCTACTGTGCAATGTGATAGAATACATTTAAGCACAAGATGGAAGGACTTATGCATCCAAAGAAGTGATACTTAATATATTTATTTATACTATCTGTTACATCCTTGCTCCACCATAATATTATCTGAAGCTGGGCTAGAAGGATATGATGTTGCTTTCTTATGCAGTTTTTTCCCCACAGGTAATATCCAGCATTGTATCTCTTGAAACACAGCATGGTATTAGTGCTGGGTACCAACCTCAAATAAATACAAAGGAACAAGATTTCCTCCCCAGTGCACCACAAAATCAAACATAAGATTAAAGCCAGTGGTGTGACTAAGAGGACACAGGGACTTTCAGCAGGAGTTATGCACATCATAATACTCACTAATTCCAACTATAACAATCTTCCACACAGTTGTGTTGCCTCTGATAGCAACATAAAATGGAAAGGGCAAATACATGTGTTGCTTTAAGACCCTCATCCTTTTGTTGGGGATTAGTTCCCATTGTATAAGAACTGTGGGGTTTCTTGTCTCAATATTATTGCAGCTGGCTAACAGGTAATATCAAATTGAGCATTCTTTTCCCATAGTGTGTGTCTTTGATACCTTGAATATGCCTCTTTGAAATGATTGCTAGCTCTGAAAATAAAATGTAGCTTTCATACACGACTTTCAAAGCAGTCAGAAGATCTTTGAATAGCCTCTCCATTACCCCAATTATAAACCTGTAATGTAGCTTAGTGATTTTACTATTGTAACGTCACCTGATTTGGCTGATATTCCAGTCATATTTAAGTGGATACAGTTAATTCTATGCACACTTTAAGGCTTTAATCTAGGAATAATCCCATGAATTGTAGAAGAATTTACCTTTGAGCAGCCAAATATAAAAGAACAGTGAATTATTTTACAGAAGGATGTAGAATTTAAACTAGTAAAAATTAACAATGTGACATCAAACTGGTTTTATCATACAGTACATACAGTATAAAATGCTTTATTTAGGTTGTTGTGGGATGATACCTCATTGTAATAAATAAATACGTTGAATCTGATCTGTTGTTACCTTTACTGCCATCAAAGAAAACATTTAACATCAAATTCTCTTATGGTACGCAGACTGATCCCCAGATGGTTCTCCTCATGTCAGTTACCATAGAAAATATGAGGAAAAGCACTGCCAGAAGAAATCACTGTCAAAATCCAATAGACACAGAACATTGGCCTCTTTCAAATATATGGCTCATCACAAAGGTACTCCTGAAAAAGATTTAATAATGTGTTCATAATTCAAATGTTTGTTATACATGAGTGTCTGGGGGAGGGCAACTGCCATCTAATGCATCAGGATGTCACTGTGCAAATAATATAGATTATGTTCTGTACTATTTGTGTAGTGATGTTATTGTGGCTTGCACCAAATATCTATAGTGTTTTTAAAAAAAATTCCAACAATTTTGTATTTCATTCATCTTTTATATCCCACTACAGAGAAGTGGAAGAATCAACTAGAAATCAGATTTTAAAATATGAAACAATTATTGTTTTTTTCATTAGTGTACATGTGAATTTTATAAAGAATTTTATATAAATTATCAATTATTAATAATTATTAATTGTTAAAATTATTAAAATTAGTAATTTATAAATCAACAATTTATCAAAATTGTTATTAAAATTAGTAATTTATATAGAATTAGAAGAATTAAAACTATATAGTTATTTATAGAAATAATTGTTAAAACATGACATCAAATGATTTATGGTAATTCCTTGATTTATTCAAAACAATAAGTAGTAAAAAGGTAGTAGATTTTGATGGAACTCATATTACTAAAGTCCAAGGTAATCTTGTTTTGGCAATATCCTGCATAAGGATGCAGTTGTTACTGATTGTGGATTGGCTCCACTCACCTACCAGTATAGACAGAATTTAAACAGAAATCTTAATTATAGTTATAGAAAAATGCTTCTTTACAGGATACATCAGGTTAATGTAATGATAAGATGAGTAATTGCTGGGTAAAATGATGAAATTGAATGCCAGCATCATACAACATCATTGCAAAATACTTCAAAGAAAAGTTCCTTAAGCATAATCCTGTGTATCATAGGCCAGAGAATGTACACCATAACAGAAAATTGAGCTATTAACAGCAGAAGATGAGACAGAAATGACAGCTTTTCTGTATGAAGGTCAACACCAGGAATACATTATGAGAAGTAATTCAGATAATCCACCTATATAATTCTGGTAGCCCATATCCCCTTGTTTCAACCAATGTTATAACCTGTGGTATATACCAAATTAGTTATTTTTACCTCAAAACCTAATGATATTGGTGGAAGTTGCTGCCAAACCTAGAGTTTAGGGTTGCAGCTTTAATTCCTAAAAGGGGGAAAAATCAATAAAGTGATTGCACTTACAACAGTTGTCTTATTGCAGAAGTACTGCTGTTATTTATTTAAACAGATGTGGTTATGGATGTTTAACCAACATTCTTTTAGACTTGAGGTAAAACTTTAAATTGACTCAATGACTATAGATGTGTTGCAGTCTTTGCAGTTCACTGAACTTTTTTCCCTGTGCATACATATTTCAAGTAAACTCAGTAGTTATAAGTATGGCAAGTGACACGTTATGGACCCTAAATCACTGCACTGTGAAATATGCAGAGGGAAAAGACAAATGAAGATATCAAGGGTCTCTTCTATTTTGCACTGAACTGTAAAATGCCACCCTTGTCGTACAGAAGATCACTGATTCTGAGCAAGGCTCATTGACTGCTAAGTTGTGGATAGTGTTTCAGTTTTTCCAACTGTTAATATCCTGAGTTATCCAGGCATAATGACCTCTCTATTTGTAACACATTGTTGAATTTTCTGGTTCTTTTCACTTATTCATACCCCCTTTCCCCCATTCATTGAAAGGCTGGGAAGATTGTGAGTCGAGCTATGGCACAAGGCAGTCTGTCTGTTGGTCATCCAATCAGAGCTATGATGCAGGATGGCAGACCTCTTGAGGGCTATAAGTTAACCCTGCAGAAAAGGTACTGATACAATATATTCTAAAGGTACAATTATTGAGATGAAATTGAATGTTATCAGATGATTGGCTTTCAGATGTGATGATTTAGTGGAAAATACAGTGTATGTGATCTAAATTATATTAAAATAGCCTCTAAATTATATACCCTTATTAGATGTTAGTTTCTTTAAATATTTTAACCATCTTTGACAGTTCTTCCTGAAATAATTGAGAAATACAGATTTGTTTCCTTTCTGCACAGAACAGAATAAGGACTCAACATCTTGACAATGAATCTAAAGTATGCATGATATAGAACTAGGTATCTTAGTGAATAGTGTACAGTTCAGTCATAGATCATTTATATGCTTTTGTTTCATTTACATCTCAATTTCCTCCAGGGGGTTCAAGATGGAGAAATAGTTTCTTTCTATTTTCACAATAAATTTGTATGAACAGAGTTAATGACTTGTTCAGTACCATCCAGGCAGCTTTATAATGTCTTGCTTTCTCATTTAGAATATAGTTCACTAATTGGAACACTACAATATATTTTCTAAATAAAGCATATTTAGGGCATATGATGTGAATTGTGTTATAAATAGATTATGGTTTAGAGATTTCTTAACTTAAAAAGCATTTTTCTTTCAGAGACAAAAATAATATATGTCAGTACTGGGAATTTGGAAATGATGGTTCTATTCATTCTAAGGTGTGTATGTGTAAATATATATTTAAATACTATATTAATATAAGCTATTTATTCTTGCCTGGAATCCATCAATGTATATATAAGGCATTATTGAAAGTCTGTTTCATGAATAATTGAAATGTTATGTTTACTTTTGCATTTTTTACTTTTGCATGTTCTCTACTTGGCTTCTAAGAATATCTTAAAAGCATTTTATTAAAATATTCCTCATAAAGTTCTGAAACTTGATATTTTTGTTTTATTGATAATGTTTGCCAGTGGTGAATTTTATTGTGTATTTTTTTAATCTGCTTAAGGTATCTATTTAAATTTCCAAATCCAATTGTATCTAAAATTATGCGATTTGATCTTTATGAAAAAAAATTATTCTTAATCAAACTGTAAGCTTATTGTAAGATAGAGAAAGAAAAAGAGGAATAGAAATCTTGTGCAATGTCCAACATCCCATTTCTTGACTGTGACTGAAATTAGTTCTGGAGTTTGTCTGTACCCTAAAGTGTGTATGTGTGTGTGTATGTGTATGTGCCATACACAACTTTCTGCTATACACATAACACTCAACACAAAGAAACAAGTAAGTAAGTACATATGCGCAAATATCCTTCTCCTTTTCCCCAATTGACAGGAAAAAAGGGGAAAAATCAGATTGGAGAGGTAGTGAGGAGAATGAATTATTTCACTGGAAAGAGAAAAGCAGGGACAAAATTTGATGAAGTTGCGGCAAGGGGAAGAAAAAGAAAAGGGAACTCTGGTGTTAAAAAAAGTTGATCTTTACTGGACAAGCAGCCTCTTTTAAACCATAGGCTAATCTTGAAGGGATCCATGTTTTTCAGTGACAGTATGTGTTGTAAATAAATGGCTAGGTTATAAAGGTTCTGCAGGAGAAGTTAAAACAGGCAAGATGGTGCTTATAGCACATGTGTGTGTATACCAGGGGTCAGCAACCCATGGCTCTGAAGCCACATGTCACGCTTTCATCCCTCTGCTGCGGCTCCCTGTTGCTGGTCGGCTCGACAATTGATAGGGCTTTCGGTTAGGACAGGTACAGAAAAAAGGATGCTGCACTAGGAGGAGACTCTATGGTGGGGGAACAGACTTCTGGTCGGCTCCAGAATTGAACGGGGGCTTCTGGTTAGGACCTTTGTGGCTCTTTGAGTGTTTAAGGTTGCCGACACACAGCACACAGAGGGAGGGAGATAGAAAGAGGTCAGGGTTTGATCATGATGCTATAAGCACAATATTGCCTGTTTTGACTTCTCTTTCCAGGCAGACTTAGGGAAAGTTCTGCTGTTTCTGGCTCCAGATGCCACTAGCTGTGTTGTTGCTCCTGCCAGATATCTTAGTCAGTTAGAATCAGCAAACCACCAAAAAGCATTTGCATTTGCACGGTGCCATCCACGTCCATCGGCCATTCTGTATGGCAAGTATAAAAGAATACCATTCAAAGAAAGACTCTGTCCCTGCGGCTCAGGAGAGGTGGAGACTGTGGGTCACATGCTCCTTAGATGTTCCTTTTATACAGAGATTAGGAAAAAACATATTCTGCTAATAACTGCTAGGTATCCTGGCCACTCCGATACTACCTATATTCAGTGGTTGCTTAAGGATGAACAATCCATAACTACAGCACAGGTGGCCAGATTCTGTGCAGCAGCACTGGGGATTTGTCACAAATATGTGTCTTCTCCACCATAGTGATGTATATAACAATTGTGGCCAACCCTTGCACTGCTTAGTTATTTCCCTTCTAGCGTTGAACGCACAACAGGCCACACAGTATAGGGATTGCAACTATTGTATAGTCAGACCATGTATAATGAACACTGGATTTTATTATAGATGTAGTTGTCATGTATTATTTTATGCTAGAATTCTTAAGTATATATATACTGAGTGCTTTTATTTGTTCTGGTCTAAGACTGTAATAATAAATTGAATTGAGCAGAGTTTAGCACTTGGAAAGTGCTTTAATTGGTTTTATTTGTACTGAGTAATGTGTCATGAAGTTATTGATTGTCCTCGGGGTTATTGCTACTGATCTAGAGAATAGGCCCAGGAATTCTAAATTTTTAAATTTTCTAGTATTTTATTTATAGGCATTCACAGCAGGAGTAAGGGAGGCAATTGATGAAACATGCTTTGTGATACTGCTAATGCAGACCCTATCCCTTATGTACTTGCATGTCAAAGAAGTGTGAATGGGAAATTTCTAACTTGGAATGTAGAAGGAATATAAATCTGAATGGAGGTATTCTGATCTTGCCTAGTGGTTTGATCAATCAATACATTTATGGAAGTGAATGTGAAAATTTTAATAAATAAATAAATAAAATTTACTTCTGAACGAAAGGGCTAAAATATATGTCAGACTGTCTGAATTCAAGTCATCTGTAGATGCATATGAAAGTAGGAATTCATACACTGGTGATCATTACATGTTATGTTCCAATGAATAATATTGAAAGAACCTAAAATAAGTATTAAGAAAATTATGCATTTTTTTAAAAAAAAATTAATTTATGACAAAAAAAAAGAAGAAACCCAAATAATCAAATAAAAAAACTAAATGACAACAGAACAATCAGGAACATAAACTTTAATTTAGAAGTAGTTTATTGACAAATAGTGCTGCAATACAGTAAGTACAAAGGCAAGCAGAGAACCAGCTGCACGGGTGCACATCAGCTTTGAAAAGTAACAGGGAAGTGAAGGTCTGTTTGAAAGCTGAGTGCAGCATAGGCAATTTAGAGTTCAATTGACAGTCAAGCCATATAACACAAATGCAGCACAGGTTCATAAAAAGGGAACTGCAGTGACAGAAAGATTCAATAAATGTGGTCCATGACAATCCAGGAGTCACTCCGAGGGTTCTTTGCTTTCCAAGGACTGGACAAACTGCAGCATAACAAACCTATAAACAATGCTTTATTTCACAATGCTTCCCCAACAATAGACTGTTGCTGTCCATCCTTCTAGGATTTTTAAGGTGATGTTGCCATGTAAATGTGCTTTTAATTCTCAGTCCTTGGATACTTACTTCAAGCAAAAGTCTGTAAAATGTCTTATAGCCTTAAACTCCTTCCAAAAGATTGTACGCTAGTTGGGTTGCATTGTCTTAGTGTGGTTGTTCCTCTTCTAGTTGCTACCAAGCTCTCAGCAAAACTCCAATTTGAACTCCCACCAGGTCATGTTGTTCACCATAGCTTGTGGTCCTGGCAGTAGACTGATAGTTCTCTTGCCTGCTTGTAATAGATGCCAAATTCCAGACTTTACCTCTGTAGTGAAATTCAAAAAAATTCCCGATTGGTTCTGTGGGCGTGGCTTGGTGGGTGTAGCTTGGTGGTCATGTGACTGGGTGGTCATGGCTTGGTGGTCATGTGACTGGGAAAACCAACTATCATACTTTACACAAAAATAACACAAGAGCTATACAACTGACTCACACACAATGCAAAAGCAGCTGGACTTCACACAAAATGGCCCCTGCAACAATCAGGAACCTCACAGAGTCACAGAGAGCTCAAAAACACATTATCATAGTTTACACAAAAATACTGGTTCAGGCAATAGGCAGTTAAAAAATGATAAGTGATCACATGGCATAGCTGATCGTTGGAACTTTGTTTTTACTTTTTTAAAGCGTTTTTAAACTACCGGTTTGGGCAAATAGGTAGTAAAAAATGCTTTAAAAAGTAAAAAAAAAGTTCTGAGGATCACGCAGCACAGCTGATTGTCACAGCTGATTGTCGGAACCTTTTAAAAACTTTTTAAAGCATTTTTTACTACCTATTCACCCGAACTGGTAGTAAAAAAATGCTAAATAAAAGTAAAAAAAAAGTTCTGATGATCAGCTGTGCTGTGCGACTGTCAGAACTTTTTTTTTTTACTTTTTAAAGCATTTTTTTTACTACCTGTTGGGGCGAACCAGTAGCATTTTTACTACCGGTTCGGGTGAACCGGCCCAAACTGGTAGCATTTCACTCCTGCTTCACTTCCATTTCCCCATCTTCATGTATTTACATATTTTTTCCTATCCCTCCTCATTCTGCTTCTATAAGCTAGGGGTCTGGGTGGGATGAAGATGTCTCTGGATGTGGCCCCATCCTTGAAAATATCAGAGCATGGCTTAATAAATTATTACAGGCAGCTGGAATGCTGGAATGGATGCTTGTGAGTAAAATAGGGAGTGACTGAATTAATGTATGAAGGAAATGGGGTGGGAAGCATTTCTGCCTGGCTGCAGCTATTTTTCCCAACTGCAGATAGCAACTCCAACTACACTCCCTCTCAGTCACACACCAGAGAAGTTAGTCAGCCAGTGTGGATCAAAGAGCAAGGATCAGAACAAGAAACAAAAACCCATAAGCACAGCTCTGAGCTTAGTGAGCTATTTCCAACAGAGAGCCATTGCTAGTGGCAGTTCTTAAATGATGCAGGTAAGGTTCAGTTAGGCACAGACATCTTTGATTCCCAAGGAGCTTGCCTAATTTGCCTTTGCTTGGCTCTCTGACACCGCCAATATGTCCTAGGGCTGGGAGTCCTGTCAGGATCCCACCCCTTGTCACTTGAATTCTCTCCTACCTGCTCCCGCTATTTGTTAAGACAGCCTGAGCTAGTTAATTGAGGTTGATAGTTCAGCCTCCTCAGTCCATAACATAAAGAAACGTATAATGTAAGTGAACACAAGTCTGGCTATGATTAGACTTGGCAGGACAAACTGCAGGTAAAATTCGAAGGAGTGAAATGATCAACAAAGGAACAAAACAAAGAAAATCATATTTAAAGAATAATGAAATAAAGTACCCAACTCATAAGGTTTTTTTCAGCATTTGCATCCTGGACAATAAAATGAAAACGGATAGTTTCCTGTCAAATAATAGCAATAACAGTAACTATTCTGCTATGTTACACAACAGGAGGAACTAAATAATTTTTATTAAGGAAACTAGGAAATAACGCAAGGTGATTTGACTACCAGAACTGGTATGACCCCTGCCTTTGACTTACATAATGGGGTGTGTGTGTGTGTGTGTGTGTGTGTGTGTGTGTGTGATCAGCAGATGCATTAGAGGCCTTCTGTAATTCTGTTGAAACAATTGGAAAACACTTTCCATGAAGATGATACTAATAAAAGAACAAACATCATACTTCCAGGGGAAAAAAAAACTAAAAATTGTATTATATTAGAGAATTAGATGCCTCACTGAGTACTGTAGTGTTTTCCTTTATCTAAAACAAACACCACATGAATCATAGTGGAGGAGTGAGGTGCATCATGGAAGTTCAGCAATAATTTGGCCTCCTGTGGCAAACCATTGCAGAAAGGAATGAAAAACCAAAGGAATTTAAGCTTGAAGTTCACAAAGTGCCAAAGAAATGGGAGAAATCTAAGCTATAGGAAAGGAAAAGGAAAGACATAGTAATTCTTGCTGAAACAAAGCTAGAATTTTTTAAATGTTTCTGCCTCAGCAGACAGAGAAATGTTATAAGATGGTAATATTCACATATACACATGCACTAAAAGAAAGCACCTTTGCAAAGGCATCACTTCACTTAGTAATAGAAAAAAAATAATCTTCCCTCTGAAACTTGGAAACTAATTTGGGTTACCCAAAAAGCAGAATAACAAAGCCTAAGCCTAAGCCTAACCCTAACCCTTAACAAAAATTACCAAGAACGAATTAGAAATTAAACAAAACTTGATAGAAGAACCGGGTTCCTTTTGCTTTAAATGACTTAGTACTAATTCATAGTTCTGGAAACATTAACTTAGGGAACTGTTCTTTGCTACTTTGCTACTTTACCAAGACCCAGCAATCAGTAATGTAAAAGAGAAGAGTTCAGCCTGTGTAGAAGTCTGTGTAATACAGGTAAACAGTTCATTTAGTGACTGTTCAAGCACTGAAAAAAGTGACTTATGACCATTTTTCACACTTACATCTGTTGCAGCATCCCAGTGGTCATGTGATCAAAATTCAGATACTTGTCTACTGATTCATGTTTATGACGGTTGCAGTGTCCGGGGTCATGTGATCACCTTTTGTGACCTTCTGACAAGCAAAGTCAACAGTGAAGCCAGATTCACTTAACAATCACATTACTAACTTAACAACTGTGGTGATTCACTTAACAACTGTGGCAAGAAAGGTTGTAAAATGGGGCAAAACTCACTTAACAAATGTCTCACTTGGCAACATACATTTTGGGCTCAATTGTGGTTGTAAGCCAAGGACTACCTATAGTACTTTTTTTCTTTTTTCAAACTCACATTCATATAGATATATAAAGCCATTCATTTAGATTACTATACATGTTAATATTCAAGAAAAAATGAAAATAAAGTCAAAAATGTTAACAATGTTGATAAATTGTAAGATCATAGATACAGAAGATAATCGGAGAAATGCTAACTGTGGATGTGTTTGCATATGGACGCTATCTTGCTTAATACCAGTGGTGGGTTGTTAACTTTCTGAGCAGTTTGGCAAAGTGGTTGTTGGAAGAAATCATTAGGGCAGAGAAGCGGGGGTTTTTTAAAAAAAATTAATTTATATGCTGCCCTTCTCCGGAGACTCAGGGCGGCTTACAATGCGTTAAATTACTTGAATCCCACCACTGCTTAATATGTATATGAAGACTGAATCTGGACCTGATTGAAAGATTGCCCTCATTGTTCCCCTATACAAATCAAAAAACTGGAAAGAGTGACTACCAGAACTGCCAATAATGATTTAATATTAAATGAATATGGATTGAATATGAAAATGAGCAATCAATACAAAAGAATTGTGTTTAGGTGGTTTTATTATTTACACAGAATAAATAATAGTTTCATTGCAAAGTAAATATATGAAGGAAGAATGAACAGATTAATAAAAAGGAGATGACCAGTAAATTGTGGCTCGGTGAAGCTGATGCAGCACTACATTTCCTTTAATTTACTGCCTCTTTTCAAGCTATGTATTCCATAATCAATGAATCACTAAAAAGTTCAAATTGGCATAGCATTTCATTCCTAAAGGTGACATCAAAAGAATACAGCTAAAAGCATATACTCTACTGTTATAAGGGATATACTTTGAATTCTTATTCCAACTACCTGCAAATAATTTTTTTTTAAAAAAAATGGAAGCAAGGGGGCGCTGCAACCATTCCTAGCTGTTTCCTCTTAAAGAAATGGAAGGGGAGGACTATCAAAGAAGGTTTGAAATAGAGGAAAGGTGGTTGAAGGCTGGTCATCTGATAGGCCTTTTAGACTAAGTTAGTGCCATCAGCCAGAGGTTGCCCAACTGTACTATAGCTAGCATATTGTGAATTTGACATAAATTCATCATCTCTCTATTCTCATAGGGGAGGGGGGGATATGAAATATGTCTTTCAATATTGTATGAGTACCAATTTAGTATTCTATCTGAAATAAATACATAAATAATTAAAAACTCTCACTAGTATAAATTAAGTTTACTCTAACTTTGGCATATGACTCTGATATAAGAAAGAAGCCTAAAACAGGATTTAAAGATGGAAAACGGAAATGTGAGAAAACAAAATAAAAGCAGGATAGAAAAATTATTAGGTGACTATGATAATGCAGAAACAGATTTGTGCATTAAGAAACCAAAGGAATAAATTAGGTCGAAAAAGCAGGGATCGATTCATAGGTTGAAGAAAATAACTTAGATGTGGAATATGAGATGTAAACCATGTAGATGTTTGTAATACTGATTAAACCAAGGACATTTAACAAATCATGTTTCGGTTATATTTAATATTTCTAGCTTGCATTTTTTTTTATTTTGTCTAGAATAACCTGAAAAAGTATTTCCATCTTTTAAATAGATGGAAATAGAGAAAAAGAATTAGACAATAGTATCAACAATTCTCTTCTAACTTTTGACAGTTATATGCGGTAGTGTGCTGCAGCCAGCTTTATTGGCTTATGAGAGTCAAATCTTCAGGAATTTTGTGAGCTAGCTGAGAGCAGAGTTGAGCTGTACCATGTCGCATATAGATCAGCTGTTTGGTGGCTTGTAACAGAGCCTCTCCATGGCAATAAATTATGCATTTACTAGTATATCGCTGGTTGTTTGTTTACAAATTGCAGACTTGTGCAACTACTCTCCCTTTATTCCTCACTACAGGCTTACCCTGAGTTTGTCCTAACTTACCTAGAAGAGTTAAATGTAAAAGAGATGGTCCAGATCAAATGCTCCACACATGAGGTCCAGTCTGTACTTCATCAAAAGATAGATGACAACTCAGAAGACATCCCTGTTCTACACCAGAACCAGAGTGAGGTCAGAGCAACTGGCTTTTTTTCAGAGAAAAAACATTTTTTCTCTGAGATATTACAATTTAACATATATGGCTCCAGAAAAGAGAGCAACAATACAAAAGAGAATACTCAATATACAAATATCCTACTTTTTTTTTTTAAGTATTTTTCCCATGGTTTATATTAAAATTCTCTGATTGCTAAGTTTTATTCAACATAAGCATTATGATTCAGTATATGTTAATTCCACAGGTTTTAGAAAATAGTGACCGCAACAGCAAGACACAACTTTCCAGACCTTTGGACGCCCATTTAATGCCTAAAGGTACCTCAGGCAAGAATTGCCAGCTGACAGTAGCATTGGTGAGGAAACTGGAAGAGAAACATCCTAAGGCCTCAGCTCAAAGGTAAGCTAGTGACAGAGTTGATATTTATTGTTCAATGACATTAGATGTTTTCCTTCAGTTTTATGTAAGATTGATTTCCTGGATCTTAGTGAAATATCTCAAAAGCCCTCTGGCTTGCAAGGAGAAATGGAGTTTTAACCAAATCTAATGAAAGGGGGAGGAAGGAGGTGACATTTATGCAGGTTTTTTAAAAAAAGATTGATGTCTACACTTATCACTGAGGACAAAGTATCATTACGTATTATGCATGAATTGTAGCATAACCCCATAAAGTGTATAATTTATGGTATTTGATTATCATTTATTAATCCTACATATGTGAAATAACAGTTTTCTAGATTCATATAAATAAATTGTTGTAAATTCCCTGGATGTCTTAAATGGAGGTTATATTGACCATTGTAAGAAGATAACACTTATACATTTAATACAGATTTGCAATGAAATTACTAAAATGCATTAAAAGGTAAAATTAAAAAAACTTACAATTAATAAACTAAAACATTTACATCTTTCAATTCTCATTTTAACTATATAAAATAATACTACTAAATGCTTCCATTCTATTCTCTCTTTAAATATGCATCTCTTACTGTTTTCATAATAAACTTATGGAGCCTATTTAAGGGTTGTTAGTTTTATATTACATACATATACGCTTTGCTGAAATAAGCCCAGCATTACATTATATTTATATTTTTCCTTCCTTTCTTCATAATGTATATCAGCTTTGAAGTGTTCAAGATTCAAGTGAAGAATTAGAATTATAATAGATATATATACGAAAATCCATACTGCTATCTCAGTTCTCAGAGGGGATTTTGTATTATGGCATTTCTGTTTGTTTTCAGCTGTCCACCAGCTTTTGAACATGCTTTGTGAAATATTGTCCTGAATACCTGTTACTTAATTATGGTATTTGTGGCTGGATTATTGTAATGTACATTACGTAGGGCTGCTCTTGAAGACTATTAGAAACTGCAGCTGAGCCAGAATGCAGCAGCATGGGCAATTCTGATACAGTTTGCCCAAGTTACATCATTGTTCTGCACAGTTTTCCACTTGATTTCTAGGTGCAGTTCAAGGAGTGGTTATCAACTTTAAAATTCTACATAGCAGAGGGCCAGATTATTTGTGGGATTGCATTTGCCCAAGTCTTTGGAATAGTTTCCCATCTGAGATCTGAGGCCTCTACCCTTTTAGCCATTCAGAAGGACATGAAGACCTGGCTGTTCCCCCAAGCACTGATCTAGGATGGGGCCAAGTCATGAGGCTACTGCCTGGTTTTATTTCTCTTTGATTAGTTTTATTTGTCTTTTTATTGGTTGTTGTGAGCCACCTGGGATTGCTTTGTGAGGTAGATAAGCATATAAGTGCTTTGTGTTGTAGACAAGCATATAAATCCTTTTAATAAATAAAAATATATATTTAATATATAAATAAATTTAGATTTAATAAATGTAATTTTTAATGGGCCAACAGTATGTCAAATTTCATGCCAGTCTTAAAGGCAGACACAGATTATACTGTGTTACATGTTCTTCAATGATTCTGGAGTTAGATAGCCTTCAGTTCTAGGAAAAACCTTCTTGATAGGTAGATTTGCCAGCCTTTGATCCAGTGGTGAAATCCCCCCGGTTCTATCTGGATCACCGAACTGGTAATGCCGGCAGTGGGATCTCAACCCGCCGGGATGTCATTATGTCCCATTTTTTAACCATCTGCACATGCGCAATGATTCACTCTGAAATATTTTTTGAAATCTCTGAGTAATATAATTAATGAAAAATAGGATCCAAAATGAATTAGTATGGTAAAGGAAAATATTCTCCTGTCGTATTATTTCTTCTATAATGGCAATGGGTAAAAAGTGAAGATCTGAAATACTAAATATGAAAATGTTCTGTTTGTTCTTGTTTCCAAGGGGATGGGAGGCAATATAAAACTTGTTCTTATTATTCCAATTTTACGCTAGTAAGGATTCTGCCATAATGGAGGACTTAAGGAACGGAATGTATTTTTTCATGACTCTGTCAGCATTTTGTCTTCAGTCAAAATAACCTTATACAGTATGCTGTTAAGTGCAACTGTTCTTGAACAATGGGCATTTCCCACGCCTTTCTATTTCAACCCTCGTGTCAATAAAAGGCACAATCAGGGAACTTTTTGAAAGGGGAAGGTTCTAATGTGAGGAGACAAACAGCAGAAAACTTTCCAGACATGTTTTATGCCAAATCATTCAATATTTCAGAAAGTTCCTTGATCTTCAAGAACTGTTTTTAGGTTCCAAGAAGATGCAATAGAAATAGCATTATGCCCGCTGATTTTTACCTATAAAGTATATTCATCCAATGTGTAGTTATTTGTTGTACTTGTTGCAATTCTACTTAAAAGGAGCACAGGAGATGACTCCAAATAACTTAAAGCGTATTAGGAACAAGGCATAAGATTTTTAGGATATCTTTTCTAATTAAAAGAAAGCCTTTGTTTTTCTTTTTTAATTCTGTTTTAATAGATTGGACATCACTGTTTTCTAACAGATTTATTGTTTAAAAATTATTATTTTTTATTTCATTGAGTTGCCCTCAGTGTCATCCTGAGGGCAACTCATCAGCGAAACAAAAAACATTTTTTTGTTTCTCTGATTTTGGTAAAATTGGCCACCTATCTACTGTATTCCCACTGGGTAAACAAATTCCTGTAATTTAAATTTAACTAAAAGCACTTTTTTTTGCGGTATTGCTTTCCTTTTTAACTATAGCATATAGACATTTGTGTTTTATTATTTTTTTCAACATCGCCCTTTCTTTTCCTCTGTGAGGAATTTATGACAGATTCTTTTGACTGAAAATCCAAGGTTTTCCTCATGATTTATTTGCCATCTAAATGTTCTAAAGGTTAAAGCTTTGAATTGGGGACAAATTAGCTTTCATTACATGCATTTTGACAAAATTACTTAGTTCTCTGTTTGAGCTAGATAATTCAAATCCATTTTTCCTCTCCCTTTCTCAGGACCACAGAAAAACTAATTCAAGGTGGTACAAAACTGTGTATCATTTTTTTTTCTCCTGACAATGTGAGGATGCAGTTGTTTGCATTATTATATTAAATTGAGCAACTTACCTTTATTTAAATTGAATAGATGTTGTGGAGGGAGAACTGTAGCAGCCAACAAAGCATGGTGACCCAGCTTGTCACCCAGTGACCTGTAAGAAGGAAATAATCAACTGTGAGTAGCTGTCATCTTAACTGATTCTGACAGTTTGGCTCTGGGCACATCTGTGCTAGTTGCATGGAAAGGCCTTTGTTGTTTTCCCACTAGTGACTTTGCTGACTGCTGTAGGGGTTACTTGCTGCCCTACTCCTACTCTTCCCTCCCTTTCAGGAGGGAAAGCAGCTGCCAGTGATGGGATTGACATTTCTTTCAATGATTTACTTGGCATTTATTTAATTATAATGTACAAGTTCGTATAGGATATTAGACCTTTGCAGGGCATTCTAAGTGAAATTAGGATCCTTCTTGGACTGTTCTTTTCCAGTCAAAAAATTGTACATTTTTTAATTTGCATGGAAAATAGTAAGCTAATGGTCTCTCCATTTTATAAAAAATATATCAAATGTTTATCTCAATATTTTAATATTGTGAACGTTTATAGTGCTTAATATTGCTAAATTCCCTTTAGTCAGCTAAAGTTACCATTTTGTCTCATTGCTTTAATTATGCTTGCCTTTTCTTATTTCAATATCATAGTTTCTGTAATGGAAAGTAAATTAATTATAAATGTTTGTTTTCTTTTTCCTTTAGGACTCTACATGCTAAGACTTTTTAACCTGAATATATACAAAGTTATTTTAATCACTTTTGGTTAAAAGCACATAATAAGGTGGAAGAGCAAAAGAAAATAAATGCATCATTTGGCATGCAAACTTTTTATGTGCACTTTTCTTTATAGGAACACAAACTGATGTTTACAATGGTTAAAACTGGATTACACTCTTAAGGAGATTTGCATTCATGTGATCTCTTTTACTTATTACCACAGATGCCTCCTGGATCTGCTCTAGAGATCCTCCAAGCTTTCAGAACAGATGTAGTGGGGAGGACTGAAGGGGAAGGGAAGTCTGTTAGACCAGCATTTTATTTTTATTGGCAGATAGCCAGTATTGGATACAACCCAGTTTTAATTGCTCTTCCTTAGTGATAATTTGTTCTGGAATAAAGCAGATGTTTTTCTTCCTTCATGGAATAAAATAAATCTGGAGCTATAATGAGAGAAAAAGTATAGTCATGATTCTTTGTTTGCAGACATACTGTAGGCTTTCATGCCAATTTTGAGAAAAAATATGAATAATTTGACCATAAATACTGTTTATAATGTAAATGATGGAATGGAGCAATCCATTTATCAGTAATATATCTATTATCCATTTATGAAAATGACAATTTTATGAAAGCTAACATTCTTCTTACAGAAATGTCTAAGGAATGAAATAGATAAGATTTTATATTTAAATACAAAAAAAGGGAGGATTTTCTTAACTTCAAGCAGAATACAAATATTTTAAATAAATAAATGCACATTTAACTTCATTATTGAAAGGTCTTTTTTCAGTTTGGCAATGATGCTATTCCAGTTCATGCCTATCCTAAGGGAGAACAGAATCTTATTAGTTTTGGGATATCTCTCAGATGTTTCAGGTTCATCAACCACAGTAATCCTGAATAGATTCTAACTGGGGACTGGAAGAGCTATGCTATGCTATGCCATGTCATCCTGGTTTCATTCCTTATGTACATGGTAAAATGTAAATAAATGTAGATAAAATGGGATTATCATATTGCTCTGACAGCAGATTCTATAAGTATCTGCACCATCCCCTATGCTTTTAATATTTACATCAAGCTTATGAGAAAGTTATCTTGTGATTGGGACTGAGATAGCAATATATGAATGACATTGAATTCTATTTCTTTTTTTCGCTACATCATGTTCAGTCCTAGGATGTTTTAACCAGTGCTAATAGATGAGTGATGACTCAGTCAGGATCCAGATTTCGGAGCGACACTGTTTGGTTCAACTGTCTGCATGAATTATAGTCAACTTGTTTTGAAGAAGATTGCCCTCCTTTCATAAAAACAGAATCATAGCTTTGCTCTTGATACCACACTGTTTTAGAGGTACAGGTTTTCTCAGTAGTTCAGTGCACTTTTTAGCAATATCGGCTGATATACCAGTTTTGAACATTCAATTATTCATGTTTTGGTAACTTCCTGTTTTGGTTATTGCAGTTATTATAATTGGAGGTGGTTTGGAAAGTTTATATAATCCAGAACAGACAGCCAAGTTATGAATCAGAGCTTTAGCCTTGTTATAATATTTCATAGATATTTTACTTCCAATTAATTTCACCATTGTAATGGTAGGAAAAATGACCTTGGGAAACAGGAAGGAGAGCTGCAGATGGGACAACCAGCATGTAAAAGGTATCTCAGACCACAGAAGGGGGATGACCAGTTTGTAATTGAATAAATGTTAGGCAGAAAATAAAAAGGAACATGGAAAATTGGATCTTATTTCCTAAGAGGTGGGAAAGAAAGATGTATCTTTCATGGAAAAAAATGCCATTAATAGCTCTGCAAATTTTGAAAATAGTGGAAGAGTTGAATATTATTATTATAATTATTATAATTTAATTTCTATACCACCCTTCTCCCATCAGGGATTCAGGGTGGTGAACAGCCATGATAAAACAGAAAATACAAAAGTTAAAACCAGCATTAAAACTATTAAACAATTTGGCCCAACATTTAAAACACCCCCAATACTAATAAAACCCCAATTAAAATAGATGGCTATGTTAGGCTGGCTGTGTGGAACAAATGCATCTTCAGGGCCCGGTGGAAGACACGGAAGTCTGAGATGGTGCGTATCTCTGGGGGCAGGTCGTTCCAGAGGGCAGGAGCTGCCACAGAGAAGGCTCTCCCCCTGG
>JANHZT010006424.1:29024-42217 GCA_032468215.1 Stegonotus admiraltiensis
CCCCCGCTTTTGGCACGCAATGGCAAAAAGATTAGCCATCACTGCTCTATATCATTCCAGACAAGTGACTGTCCAGTCTCTTCTTAAAAGCCTCCAATGATGGAGCACCCACGAAGTCTGAATGCATGCTGTTCCACTGGTTAATTGTTCTCACTCTTAGGAAATTCCTCTTTAGTTCTAAGTTGGTTCTCTCCTTGATTAGTTTCCATCCTTTGCTTCTTGTCCTGCCTTCAGGTGCTTTGGAAAATAGGCTGACCCTACTCTTCCTCGTGGCAGCCCCTCAAATATTAGAACACTGCTATCATGTCAGCCTTAGTCCGTCTTTTCACTAGACTAGACATACCCAACTCTTGCAACTGTTCTTTGTATGTTTTAGCCTCCAGTCCTCTAATTCTATAACTATCCAGACATCAATCATTGTTAAGTCTAGAGGTAACTCCAGCTATATCCCTCCAGTGCTGTGCAAAATAAATGCAGTTTAGCTCTACCTATGCTTTGATGAGCCCATTTCTCTTATGGACCCTCTGGAATGAGACGAGCGTGAACCTTCCCATAAGGAGTTAATACATTTTGCAATATTCCCTCTCAAGGAAAACCTATTGGCAATGAGCTCCTGCAGTGGGCTTACACTCAACAAAGAGTTCAATTTGGACAGAAACCAAAGATTTCCATTGTCTGAACATAAACAGATTATGATAGTATAAACTCCCACTGCCTTGATCCCATGGGAGATCAATGTCTGTAAGATTTTAACTCTAACATTCCACCAGCATAAAAAAGGGAAACCAAAGTCACAGAACCAATGGGGCACATTCTGTTCAGCTCCATCCTTATGGGAATTATAGAGAGGCCACTACAGGAACTGGGAGTGAGGATTTACTAACAACTGCCATTCCTCAATCAGCTGAAGAAGAATGCAAGAAACTGCCATCTCCACACTGGCATATTCTTTTGATTTCTCTCATGCATCAACACTCCAGACCCAAAACCTCTGCTGCAAACTTCTTGAGACCATGAGATACAAGATTAAAAATCTGGACTATCCATGGTAGATATTCAAAACCACAATTCATTCACTTCTGACATTATGTGTTACTTAAGAACTATGAAGGTCCCATGGGCCAAATGGTTGGTTTCACACAGTATGCTAGAGTGGGCTAATATTGGGTTAATTTGCAGCTCAAGCTGGGAAACAAGCTGTTTTCTTAGCACACAGTGAATCATAGCAACATTTTAATTCCCAATATTTCTTTGGGCATTAAACAAAGCTGTATCTTTTCAACTTCGGTCTCCTAGCGATAGTCCTTAGAACAAGAACATTAAAGACAAGCTTTGCTAAAGAGGACAACCAAGTCGAAGAGCCGCATACCTTGCGGATAAGACTTACTTTGAAAAAAATGAAGCAGGAAAATAATGAAGGTGTGAGTAAACAACTACCCCATTTTAAAATACAGATAATCCTCGCTTAATGACCAATGGTTTAATGATCGTTTGAAGTTACAACAGACTTCACAAAAAGTACTTACAACCTCATTCTGGAGTTCTGATGGTGGCATGTAGCCTCTTGGTCATATGACTGCATTTCGGGCACTTGGCAACCTGTTCACCTTTACAGCCAGTTATAGCATTCCACTTATGGCCAGTTTTCAGCAAAAAACACCCATGCATTGACTTGCTTAATGACTGAAGCATTCAGTTAACAACTGCTGCAAAAAAGGTCATAAAATTGAGTCAGTCACATGGGTGCCTCAACTTAAAACCATCATGACTTATGACAGAGATTCTGGCTCTTTTAAGTCAAGGATTATCTATACAGCACATTTGTCTACAACTTGTACAGGGCCAAAGAAGGTGTAGACTGTCCATTATTAGTTTTTACCATGTCAAGTAGAACAGAGGTCTCGAAACTTGGCAATTTTAAGATTTGTGGATTTCAACTCCCAGCTTTCCCCAGCCAACATGGCTGGCTGGGGAATCCTGGGAATTGAACTCCACAAGTCTTAAAGTTGCCATGTTTGGAGACCCCTGAAGTAGAGGTGTGTAGAGGAAAAAATTCCTGCCCTTATTTCCTACCAGTTGTTCAGTTTGAGTTTCCTTTTTAAATGTCTTTCTTGCATAGTGAACATTGCAGTGAAGTTCTCTGGGATGGAATCCTTGTACCAATTTAATGACCAAGTGACTAAAATATACAGTGAGAATACTTTACCTTCCCCTGTTCTTCCTCTAGTGGTTTGCAACTGCACCTCTTGGGGGGGGGGTTAATTTAATTGTTGAAGTGGTGGAAAAATGCTTATGAAAACAATACCAAACAGTTGTGATATACTCTGCTGCCTTTACTGATCAACATTACTGAGAAAACTACCAGGAGAAATATGAAAAAGAGGGAAAGTGTTGTAACTTCAAATTTCCCAGGAATAAGTGGAAAAACAGAAGCTTCTTTCAAATGGGATGAAAACTTTTGAAAAACTGTATGGTGTAATTTGGCACCACATTAAGATGATCTATAGCTTGTGAAAATACAAGGAACAGATTGCCCAGAAAATGTATATGTATGTATGATCCTTCCATATGTAGACAGATGATTCTGATCTTCCTTATCCATTCATTTTTCCAAGATCATCATCTGCACAGGAATGCATTTTATAGGGCAATATAAATGATTTAAGCTGATGTTTTCCTGAGTTTTGATTTTTTTTTCCCCCCAGGGTAGTGAAGCTAACTATTTCCTCTCTGCTTACACTGTGCCCCTTCATGTCTGTTTATATGACATTTTCATTCATAAGCAAAAGCCAATGAAAGGGGGGAGGGGAGGGGAGGGAGTGATAGGGCTCTGGCATTTAGTTTGCTTAGTATAAGTTTACTTAGTATAAGTTACATTTGGAAATAAATGCACCCCAGATGCATAAAGGACCCCACCCACTACTAAATTATAATGCATCATGAACCAAGTTAACAAGCAATTATAATTCTAAAAGCCAGAATACTAAAAATGGACGTAAGCATTTGTACGTGCTTCACTGAAGCATCCCTCAGAAATAGTAAATAAACTGCTGGAATGCTAAATGTACATTCAACCTATAAACAAAAGGAAAATGCTTACATATTTTTTTTTTACTGCTAAGAAATGTTCAGGAATGAATGAATTCTCTGTGGTGCCTCTGCTCAATTAACCAAGCTTTTCATTTTGATTTTTTCCTTTTTTTTTTGAAAAAAAATACCCAAGAATTCTTTGAGAGACCAAAATGCTTCATCACCAGCTTCTATAAGTTCCTATATTAAATCCTGCTAGGGAAAGGCTAAGCTAGGAACAAGGCATTTTAAAATTTATTTTCTGCTGGTAGTTATCAGAGGTTTTGTGTGGACAAAATGGACTGTTGACAATGTTAAGTGCTCTCCAACTGCAAGAGGGCTCTGCTGTTTGCAGTGTGATGCCACAGCTAATAATCACCAATTAGCTCCTCATCAACACCATTTCTTCATGAAACATTTATCTGTGACTGGTGTACAGATAATTCTCAACTTAAAACATTTCATTTAGTGACCATTCAAAGTTACAATGGCACTGAAAAAAGTGACCTATGACTCTTTTTCACACTTATGACCGTTGTAGCATTCCCATAATCATGTGATCAAAATTCAGACATTTGGCAATGGAGTCATATTTACGACAGTTGCACTGTCCTGGAGTCATTTTATCCCCTTTTACGACCTTCTGACAAGCAAAGTCAATGAGGAAGCCAGATTCACTTAACAATCATGCTACTAACTGAACAACTGCAGTGATTCACAGAAAAACTGGCAAGAAAAGTCCTAAAATGAAGCAAAGTTCACTTAACAACTGTCTCACTTAGCAACAGAAATTTTGGGCTCAACTGTGGTCCTAAGTCGAGTATCCATATATAGTTTTTGCTGCCAGCCATCTCTAGCTCCAGGAGCTCCATCTGAACTTCAGATGTTAAGAGATCAATTTCCAAAATTTTAAATAACTAGTGGGGTTATTGACTTGAAGACTTGATTAACTCCTAGAAGACATTCTCCTCTTCTAAAATAATTTTGCCTCCCAACTAACTTCTTAGAATCAGCCAGGATATGGCAACGACGGAAGCAACTAGATCTCTTCATCTATCACTATGTTGTCCCATTCCTCATGTATACAAGAAGATAATCTTTTCCCTTCTGTACTCTGAAGTATGCAAAGATCAACACATAAAGCACTGGTTGGGGGTTGAGGGAGAAGAGACAAAGATACCTGAGAGTATTTGGATCTGGTCTAGATCTTGGTGTGCCCTCTAGGAGGCTTCCTGTATTGCATCTATCCTATAAATCCTAAATTCACCATTTTTGATCTACACAACATCACCCTAGGACAGTGATGGCTAACCTTTTTGCCATTGCATGCCAAAAGCAGGGGGAGCACCGGGGGGTCACGCGTGCATGTGCCAACACCCATAATTCTATGCACCCTGTGACCCCCGCCCCCATGTCCCCCCCGCTTTTGGCACGCAATGGCACAGTGGGCCTGGTAGATCCGTTTTTCACTCTCCCCAAGCTCCAGAGCCTTTCTAGGAGCCTGGGGAGGGCAAAAATGGCCTTCCCCACCCCTCCGGAGGTTGGAAATAGCCTGTTTGTTGACTGGTGGGCCCAGAAGGCCCAAAAATCAGCTTCTCAGAGCTGAGCTTGCATGCCCACCGATATGGCTCCACGTGCCACCTGTGGCACACGTGCCATAGGTTCGCCATCATGGGTATAGGGTTTCCTACCTGAGCAGGGGCTTGGACTAGAAGACCTCCAAGGTCCCTTCCAACTCTGTTATTCTAAACATTTCTGCAGCCTCATATTACTTTTTAAAAAATAACAAATATCATTTTAACCTCATTTAAGGACTGCCTTGTTAAAGTGGCAGCACGGAAAGGAAGGAGTTAGCCCTCTATATAGATCTTTCTTTAAAAATGACAGGCAACTCTTCTATGGCCAGTGGTTATATACTTTTCAATGTGTTTTGATGGTGTTGTTTCAGCATTCCCATAATAATTCCAAGCCATCAAATATTGGTATACTAGTATTTATCGTTCAAAAGTATAAAGGTTTCTTCAAGCAATTGACTCTAATGAGTCAGCTAAAATCAATATTTACTGTCAGGGAATGTAGATGCTGTGGGAAAATTAGGTTCAAAGAATGCTTCAAGACTAGGTCTTTGGGGAATATGGTTGAGTCAAAGCAATATGCAAGAATAGCAAAATATTCAATAAATATATCCTTCTTTTTCTCTTTTTTTTCCAGTCATCACCTTAGATAAAATATAATTGCTGATACATCAGATTTAATATTAGTGTGATGAAATTTTTCTGAAGCAGGTTTTGATAGAGAATTTTATTGGTACACCATGCTCATAAAATAGATTATAGCCTGCTTACCTGTACTGTTTGCTGCATGAAGTTCACCAACAGCAAGGCATGCTTATAAAATAATTAAATTCTCATTTATGGATCCAGATATATTAGAAATTCAGAAGACATTTTCCTCCATCAGCTGAGGACAAGTTGCTTTACTGAATGCTGTGTCCACACATGTGAGCATCTACATATAATAACCTAACCCTAACTATGTTCAAATTGCACTGATAATGGGGCTTACAACTTAGCATTTCTTTCCAGTTCTTTCCAAATCACTTGGGTGGCACTTTCAGCCAGGGTTAGATTTGCTGGGAAGAGATGTTTTTGGAGTAATTGATTTGAAAATATTGGAGTCAGTGAGGCTCCGTGATGGCCACAAGAAAATGGTACATCATTACTTAGCCTGGCATTCTTCCACTATATACAGTTCTAACCCATGGAATTCCTAATTCCATTAGGTGAAAGTTAATATATCTGGAGAGCAAACAGTTGGGGGGTTACTGAAATGTACATACTTAACAATGTTGGGGAGTTTTAATCCATGGGAAAACTTCAACCATGGGCACAGATGTAATTGTAAGAAACTGTAACCACATACCATACATGGGCCAACATGTCAAGAAAAGAAATTCTTGCCCTTAATATAAATGGATAAGAAAGGCTATTTTTGGTGAGAGACTGCCAAAGTTGAATACGTAATGGAGGGAAGGGTCTTGCAAACCAATCTAGTTAAATCTATGACCAGTCCTATTGTTAAAGCAAGCCATAAATGGATTGTTCAAAATGAATACAGTATTGTCCCAAGAAGGATCCTGTTCATTTGTTTACGCATAACAATTGACTCCAGTGTAACTTTTTTCTACACACCTATGTTAGGGTTTGACTTTTCCTGCTCTGGTTGATGCACCACGCTGAGTTCTGTCTTGGTTTCACAACCTGGCCCACCCAGAAGGATTGAGGACTATTCCAATGACTGATGATTGTGCATCAGAAAATGACAGAGTAGAACTCCTTTCCATGAAAAAAGATCGCATCCCAATGCATATGGATTTGTTTCATCCAAAGTTTCTGAAACTCCATGTTGCCAGTTAGCAAAATATAGGATGGACACCTGCTTTGCAGGTTCTACACAAGAATTCAATATTATAGCTTCTAACAGTGCTGTTATTAAAATACCATCCAAGTATTGCTAGATCCCATTATATGCTGACTGATCACAGCAGTTGCAATCTGAAATATTTTGAAGATAATAGATAATTTTTATACCTAGAGATTGCATCAGTTTGAATTCTGAAAAGCTCTTTATTCTCCTTGGAAAGCATTAAGCCAGTAAAATGCTTCAGAATATGCCCTTTCAGTTTTTATCAGTGAATTATCAGTGAGAATTATCTTCTCCTTCCATAGGAATGTGCAGCCAAACCTTGATGCTTCTAATTTGATGGATGAAGGTCACCTTCTACATTTAAGTACATTTTGTAGTTCATGCAAAAGGAGGAGGCATTTTGCCTCACAATTTAAGGGACTGACATAACCAATATTTCTTCATTGATTTCAAAGCTGTTGGAAAGGATGATCAGGGAGGCAAAGCTTAATGGATTAAGCAAATGTGCTGCAATTTAAATCATATGGGAAAATGGGAAAATCAGCGTCGTCTTTTGGGTTGGAAAATAACTCAAGTGGATCACCCAATTCTACCTGTCTCATGACAAAATGAATTTAATTCTTCTGTCAATTGGTCAGGAATGCCAGTAATCATTATAAGTCCTGATCTTTCCTGTGATATTATTTTTCATCAACAAAAATGAATTGATTTTGTCCTTGCCTTGCCTTTCTCTAGTTTATGCATTTTGCTTCTTCAAAAAAGAGGATAGGCATTGCCAACAGAAAAATGTGAAGGTTTATTTGCAAAATCAGTTTCCAGTACAGAGATTTCTTATTTGATATCTTTGCTTAAATCAAAAACCTTCTTGGTCACAACCAATATACTGAATTAACAGATTTTAGCTTGGGCTTGAATGGAAAATAATAATAATAAAAAATAGATGCCAACAAAGCAGGATCTCTCCCTCCCATTTTCCATATGTATTTTATTTTGCTTTTAGCATTTGCTTGGAGAGGAACAATAATATACTTCTCTGGCATATCACAATGAAACAAATGCTAAGGCTGATCAATGCAAAGAAAATGTTGGCGTTTGACTAACAGTGGGTGCAACCACTTACTAACCATGGATTTCTCAAGAAGCCAACATTTCATTTTGACATTATTTATTTAGATTAACATTCCACAGTATTTCTACATCTTAGCATGGAGAACAATATCTGCCTGTTTTGTCCTTAGCTGTTCTGGTTTTAAAATAGTGTTTTCCATCTTTGACCAAATTAACTTTGGCATATGAAGTATCTACTAGCTCATTCATAATCATACTGTCAAGGGCTGGCATCTGCCAAACTCTTATTAGCTGACTAAGACTAAGGCTTATTAACCCCCTCCTCCATTCACTAGTCACTACAAGTGGTCATTTGGGTTTAGGCCACCAGCAAAGCTACAGCTTAAAGGGAGGCAACTGCCCATATAACATCTGACCCAAACTTTGCAAACTGCCATCAAAGCACTGTGTCAGTTCCTTCGATACACAGCTATACTAGTCTTCTAGAAGACTATGACATTTATTATTAAAACAAATGTTCATAGACCTGTATGTTTTAAAAGGAGAGAGTATTGTGAAGTGATTTAAAATAGGCTAAAACCTCCATCCCAGGTACCCACTCCCTCATCCAAGCCCACCCTGTACCTGAAAGCAATTGGGCATGGCTTTTCCAGCCAGTTCTTAATGTTGAATGGGAAGGAAAACAAAGGTAGAAGAATCTTACCAATTGCTGCCCATAAATTCTCACAGTGAAGCTGTGGACAAGAAGTGGACAAGGCCACTCATAAACCTCAGTACTGAAGCTTATTTGAGTTTAGCCAAGGCATGAAAATATTTTTATGATAATTCAGGATTTGAGGGACACACATTAATGCAGCTGTAATGATATGTGGGAATGACCTTGGGAGACAGAAAGAAGAGTGCAGAGTGGACAACTGGCATGTAAAAGATATCTCAAGGCACAGGAGGGGGCATGGGAAATGTTTCAGAAATGACCTTCCCTAGTTTTCCAGAGAGTGAAAGGAAAGAAGGGGAGAGATACTTTCAGTCTTACAAGATTCTGCTAATGTAATCTTACAATAAAGAGAAAGTTAACACTCATGGATATACTTCTTGTCTGGGCTACCTTTTATGGCTCACAGCAACCATAAAATGTTTCCTTCAGTAACTTTTCTGCTCTTGGAACTAAAGTTGCAGTACCCACACATTCCGCTCTAGTGTGCATCTGGCTGAGTTTTATAATCTAATTATAACTGTGGTGTACCAATAAAGAACTGTTTTAAGAAATGTGGGTTAAGGCAGGGCCAGATATCCTTTTGCTATTAGCATTAGGCTATCTTATCAGTACTCTGTACTCTTATCAAATAAAACATTGTTCCCCTTCCATTCTTTTCCAACTTCCAAGTCCAAACTTTATTTCTTCTTTATAACTGTATATTGATAAATGAAAATGTACTTGATGATATCTTATTAAATAAATTATTATTATCATTATAGCAAGAACATATTCTGCCCTGTCTTATTTTGGATCCTTTTTTCAGGTCCTTATACTGTACATGTGTCGGTTAACACATATTCCTATTCAATGTGTTTTTACGGTTTTAGAATGTTGTATATATTTAGTGCCTCTGATGAACACTTTATTTTAAATGCTTTTGTTGTTTGTAATTGCTGTCAAGTGGATTTCTTGGGGAAGGCTCTCTTGCATATCAGTTTTATTACCAGGGCTCCAATGACTCTAATTTAATATTTATTGTTGCTGACCTTTTCTCATATACTGGTATAGCTTACAGCAATATTTGATTTTGTTTTGTTCCTGGGTGTACAAATAGCTTTTTAAAAGATGCAAATCAATAAAACAATTTATGTTTGATGTTCAGTATTTTGGATACAGCCCACTTAAGTACTTTTGTCCTTTATTTCAACAAACTAGTTTTATAGCTTGTGTGTTATTCAAGCTCCTTATATCCATTTATTATGCAGTTGTGTTTCCTTCCATTAAATGAGTAGATCTGTCAGCATCTAAATGACAATGCTACAATTGAAATAAATTAATTTCCAAATGCTCTGTTGGATTGATATTAACCCTGGAAGTCCTAGGGTTAGGCTTTGGGCCAAGGTCTAAAGTCAAATTGTTATGATCTTCAGGTGCTTCAGATCCCAAGGGAACCTAGCAGAAACAACCACACCACTTGGCAACTGTAAAGTTTTTTTCTATCAAACACGCTGCAATCATTTTTCATAGTATCAAGGAGAGAAATGAAAGGAATGTTTGCTTACTGTTTGCTTAATTTCTCTGATAAAAATGTGACTGAACGCCTACATGCCCAATAGTGCATGAGATAGCCAACTGTACAAACTGCAAGCAAGCCAGTAAAGAGCTTCAGGAATCTCACTTCCTACCCCATATGTTGCCATTATCATATGACTTTTATCCATCTGTGTCCACAGAAAACTAATGTAGAAGAATTAGTTCTTATTAACTGTACAATTAATAATATTGGTGCAGGAATCTTCCAGCAAAAATCAAGGGCCTGGTCCCAGCTAATTTTAAGACACTTGGAGAAATTAATATGGAGAAATGTTGCTGCACCGTATTTAGATTCACAACCGTAAAATTATGATAAGCCCCAAAGAAAGTTGATATATTCTCAGACTTATGTATAGGACTATCTATCTTGTATTGTTCACGTTTTGCTCACTCATTTTTTTCAAGTTCTGATATGCTCGTATATGCATGTGTTGTGTATCACAACAGTTCTTAATTATGAAATCCAATTAAAAATGATAAATATGGTCATGTACTACTGGTAAAAGCAAAAACCTAAACTATGATCATTAGGAATTAATTAACAGTCAACATTCCTATCACCTCCCCTCTAACACCTCAACAAAATGATGACTTTGCCTTCTTTTTAGAATACCAATAAGGAGGGAGCCATTCTAAGCTCAGAGGGAAGATAATTGTAGAAGGGTAGGGTGACCATGGGAAAAGCTTCCCTATGTTCTGCCTTCCAGAAAACCTTCCCACTCACAGGATAGGTCGTTTCTACCCAGAGGGCATAATTCTGCAAAAACAAAGTCCTTTAACCAGCTCTTTAAATTGTATTTGGAAGCCTACTGGTAACCAAAACAGCTCCTATAAGTTAGGCATAATTATGTTAAAGCAGTCAAACAGTCACCAGAAGACCAGTTGCAGTTCACAGTAGTCTTCAAAGTAAAATGAATTCTAGTAATTGAATTTTGAGATCATGAGAGTATGATGACCGCCTCCAGAACAGAAATGGCAAACACTCAGAAATGGTAATGGCTCTTTTGGCCACGGGCTCCATCTGCTATCCCAACCGGAGCTATGACCCTAGAAGACCTCACACACACCCATCCCAGATCACCTCTATCTATAGTAGTGCAACCCAATAAAGAACTACTGTAAATAAGAATTACATGACCTGGGTGCTCTCTTGATAAACAACCACTGTCTAGCTGGGATTGGATCTGAGTCTGTTTTGTCCAATTCCTAACAGCCATCAGACACTTGGCCTGGACCACCACAGCATCTCCTGCACTGTCCAAGGTTAAAGTATACAATTGAGTGCCACTGACATATGGAAGATCCTCACCCCAAACTGATAGGTTATCTCTCCTAGAAGTTTTGACTACATGTAAAATAAGATGGAGGAGAGAGCCATGTGACCAAGGATTTCATCTCTCATCCACCTCCCATCCAACTGGACCTACACATTCAGGAAGGAACGGCACCATGAATGAATCTCCAATCCTCACAAGCACTCCAGAGATTACAGTAATAAATGGTACCGTTAGTAGAATCAGAAGGGCCTCACTCCCTGCAGTCAAGTCCTACCACAGAAGATTCATGAGAGCAACGACTGTCATTTTTGTCCTAGTTTGAACCTACACTGGAAGAAATCCACATAATCCACTGTTCCAAGATCTGGTGTAGATTAACTGCAAGCATTTCCCCCCAAATCCTCTGGGAAAGAAATTGTCCAATGCCAAGGAATGATTTCTTCAGAGGGGCTGCATCACCCCTCCTTCAATTGCAACCCTCTCCCTGAAAGAAGCTTCTACGCACTTCACCCACTCTATCACCTTGAACAATCTAGGAACATTAAAAATCCGATCCACAAGTGGTTGAGCTCCTATTACAGAAGATCATATTTGTTCTCTTTCAATGAAAGAATCCCAGATGATATCAGAAGCTGCCTCAGTCACCTTAATGGATTCTGTCAGTACTGGGTCCACCAGCTTCAAGCAATTATGGGCGATTTTGTCCTCAAAGTGATTTTCAAATAGTCACTACATTCTTTATGGTTGGTCTGGAATATTTCATGATAGAAACAGTGATTTGACCAGATATCAATGACTTAAACATAATTCCAAAAGAAACTGTACTGCAAAACAACCCATTTTTAACTGCTTATAGATCTGATATTTTTGTAAGAGATTCTTAAAAAGAAGGAAGGAATCCATGCAGTCCTTCCAAGGGAAAAAAAAACTGTTCGGATTTTAAATCAAGATTTCAACAAGAAGCAAGGTTACATTTTTACAGAACTGCTTCAATTACTGCATGCTACTTCTATAAAAATGAACGTTATTAGACACATTGCACAATGTGCAGAGAAACAGATTCCAATTTCAGTTTCAAAGGCTGTTCAGCATTTGTTACATAAACAGTTGCTGACCTCTAGCGTTCACTCATCTCTTCTTCATCAACCAAGCACCAGGAAAAAAACCAGAGCATTTCATAAAATAATAAAATAGAGCACGTATATATGGGGAAGGTAGTTCAGGAACCCTTAAGATATTTCTGTAAGGAGTTGACTAGAGTTTGCAAAGAATTGCTAGAACAATTATCCATAAATGTTCTTTTTCCTGAAACATCTGCTTTTAGGAAAGGTAGTGTTGTTTTTAACCCAATCCAACACTTAAAGCAGTGGTCACCAACCAGTGGTCCGTGGACCACTGGTGGTCTGTGAGAAAATTTTGGTGGTCTGCAGAAAAATTATATGCATTTTTTATTTTGCACTAAATTGCACTAAATACTATTTATCTTTTTTAAAAATTCATATTAGTGGTTCGCAGGATTTAAAATTATGAATTTAGTGGTCCCTGAGGTCCAAAAGGTTGGTGACCCCTGATTTAGAGATTGGAAATCGGTGCTTTTTCTCTCCCTTATCAAGTTGCCTATCATTTCGCTTTGTTCTTGTTCACAGACACTAAGAATCTCAGGTCTCAACTGCTCCAAACCATGGACTTAACAGATACATTCACACATCTTTAGATCCATTTCTTTTTCCAAAAAATAATAATAATAATAAATTCACACTTCAGTAAGCTGAAAGGTTTGTTGACAGCTCCTTCTTGTGCGTGGATGGTGCCATGAATAACCTGTGGCTCTTCAAACACTGCTCTGCTACAATATGGATGAGCCTCAGCAGCATATGGAGAGCCATGGTTTTCCCACACTTCATCTTTCCTAACCTATGTGAGCCTCTGAGCTAAAAGTTAAGAAAATGTGAATTTGTGGAAATGGCAACGCTGACTACAGGTAGTCAACAAGACGCTCCCATGTGACACCTCTCCTGCGCGAGCTGCACTGGCTTCCTGTGGTCTTCAGGGTGCGCTTCAAG
>JANHZT010006427.1:33076-45463 GCA_032468215.1 Stegonotus admiraltiensis
ATTTTTAATTGTTTTTTAAATTTTGTATTTTATGTTTCTTAGTCGGCTGTTCACCGCCCTGAGTCCTATTGGAGAAGAGCGGTATAGAAATCTGAATAAATAAATAAACAAACAAACAAACTTTAGCCAGCATCCCTGCAAAATTATGCCTGCTCATGTTGGTTATTAATCTATACAGCATACAAAGACATAGTTTGTTTTAATCATAATTTGTTGAACAAGACAATAGCTTAGTTCATAACTACTAAGCCATTAACCAAACCACAATAAATGGGATCATGCAATATGTTTAGCTATAACTGTCCAAGCCACATAATGTTTTACTAAAATCCATTGGTATAAGGAGCTTCTTGTTTTCCTGAAGGATAGCTGCAGACATTTCAAAAGGCAGGGAAAGAAGTTCCTATTGTAGTAACTCATAATTATTATTTTTGTATAAACCATTGTGAATACCCTACCAGGGTAATGGCTCATTAAACGAATTATTAGATTCGAAGCTGTTTCCAGTTAATGCTAAAATCAAACGATTAAGATTTACTATCACTCCCAGAACGGACCCCATAGCTGCTCAGTCTTGGAGAGGAAATGCCAAATACCCATAGGTGAGTTACTCTAAAATACAGGAAGTTCAGCTGAGGACGAGATGTCATTAAACACACTGAAAGTGAAAGGTGGATTCAAAGTTGTAAAACTAAAAAGACTCTAAAGACCAAAGTTATTCTTTGCTAGTAAAACCATTGATCAGAAGTTTTATCCAGGGATTATCTGATGGTATGCCTGTTTTCTGCCAAGGTTCAAACACTGTATCAGCCACCAACATTTCATGCCTTCCTAATGTGTCATTATGAAACAGTTGTGTAGTGAGCTTCAATGTACTTCTCTGTGCCAGCAGTTAATTATAAAATAAAGTGTAATGTTGTTATAGGTCAACACATAGTTATTTTGGAAAAAATCTATGTCGTGTGTTATTCTGGCAGTTTGGTATCTAAAAACAAACAGGCAAACAATTACTGCTGTACGCAAAAATATTAAAGCAGTGCTGACATTTTAAAAGCCATCAAACTTTCTTAGAAAGAACTACAGGGTTAGACAAATGAGCAAAATGGGTGCGTGTAAATTGAATTTAGGGAAAATAAATGGTAGTTGGGTTATTCAAAAAGCTTAAAAAGTAAACATGGATTTCAACTAAGCGAACCATGATTTATGATCAATATTCTAGTCACTATGTCAATTCACAGATTATTCTATTTCATTTTAATGAATTTTTAAAGAATATCCTGTCTTTCTGTCATCAGCTTAAGGTAGTATAAGTACTCTTCCTCTCCTTTTAATTTTCCCCACAGCAACAACCCTGGAAGCAAAGTGACTAACCCAAAATCACTTGAGGTAGGATTTCACAGGAAACTCTACTGAAGTAATGCAAAGCAGCAAAAAGGGGTGGAGTAGGAGGATCACCCGCTGCTTGCAGAAGTACAAAAATATGTCAGAAAAAAGTAAAAGGGTGGTTGTGGGGAATCCCCAAAAGACCAACAGTGATTAAACCTGATGAATCAATATTACATGCCGACTGCGTATTGGGAGAACAGAAAAGAGATAAGGGACATGCTCTTTAATTTGCAACAGACTGGTTGCACTTTGATTGCTAAAATTCTCATCTTTTTTAACATTAAGAATAGCAATGGCAATAGCACTATACCGCTTCATAAGTGCTTTACAGCCCTCTCTAAGTGGTTTGCAGAGTCAGCATACTACCCCCAACAATCTGGGTCCTCATTTTACTGACCTCTGAAGGATGGAAGGCTGAGTCAACCTTGAGCCTGGTGAGATTCGATCTGCCAAACTGCTGGCAGTCGGTGATCAGCAGAAGTAGCCTGCAGTACTGCACTCTAACCACTGCGCCACCACGGCTCATAATAGATATGCCTATCTTTGAGTTTGGTGTAGGCTAGAAACTGGAAGGCCATGAGTTCTAGTTTCACCTTAGGCACTAAGCCAGCCAGTGATTGGGCCAATCACTTTCTCTCAGCTTTAGGAAGGAAGAAATAGCAAAACCACTTCTGAAAAATTTCGCCATGAAAACTGCAGGGACTTCTCTAGAAAATCTCTGTGAATTGGACACAATTGAATACAGGTAGTCCTCGACTCTGGCCAGAGCCAGAGCCATCAAAAATATAATCCTCGAGTTAAAACAGTTCATTTTTAGTGACCATTCAAAGTTACAACAGCACTGAAAAAGCAACATATGTCAATTTTTCACACTTGACCATTGCACCATCCCCATGGTCACATGATCAAAATTCAGATGCTTGGCAACTGACTCATTTATGACTGTTGCAGTGTCCTTTGGTCAGGTGATCACCGTTTGCGACCTTCTGACAAGCAGTCAATGGGGAATCCAGTTTCACTTAATGATATTACTAACTGAACAACTGAAATGATTCACTTAACAACTGTGGCAAGAAAGGTCGTAAAATAGGGCAACATTCACTTAACAAATGTTTCATTTAGCAAGAGAAATTTTGGGCTTAATTGTGGCCATAAGTCGAGGACTACCTGAAGGAAAAAAACCCCCTGCTTTTGGTCTCATCCATTCTGCCACCATTCTGAGAAATGGTTTCAAGCCAACCCACAGTCATGTTCCCCACAGCTGGCCTCAAAAATAGTTGGGACAATCAATGCGGCCTCCAGCTGCCTAAGACACTGCAAAGAAATGGCTGTCACGGTTCTGAGCTCTGAACCTCACGGAATTAGGACACCACACAGCCAGCAGAGTCACACCCCTTTATTGCGGCACAGAATCTCGGCTCGAAGTGAGTCTAAATCAGTGCTATGAGCCTCTGCCTCCAGCTTATTATGAAGGGCCGGAGTTTCCTGCCCCTCTCCAGGTGTTCTGGAACACCAGCAATCACCCTTTGAGTCTTCAGTGTTCACGCTTTAGCCATCGCTGCTCCGACATCTCGGGCTAGATTCGGGTCCCATTGCTCCACCATGCACCCTCACCCCATGAGTCCCTCAGCACCATCCCTTTCGTGACAGGCCCTCTCAAGTGACAGGACTTTCCTCCCCCCTCCACACGTGCGGCAATCCTGAGACGGTGCGCAGGCACTCTCAGCCATCGCCTTATCGGAGGTTGACAATGGCATTGAACCATTTAACAGTATTTTGTTTGGCATTTAAAAGATATTTTGTCATCACGATTAACTGCAATGCAGTCTATATGTCTGCTCAGAGTACAATATTAAAATAGAAGAGAAAAACAATGCAACAATGACTTAACCACTGGGGTCAGTAAGACAGTGTTTCCCACCAGTAGAAAACAGGTCCATCCTTAAACTCTGAAGAAATCAAAAGTGAGTTTCCTTGTCCTCCATGAGTTTCCTTCATCTTGAACTGTACCTTAGCTGGAACCAAAGTGGCTTGCCTGCCTAGCAGACACCATATTGGGAGACCTCATAGAAGTGGGACTGATCTAGGAATACCACAAACATCACATGCAGACTTGTGAAGGTATCCTTTCTTTTTTCAATTATCTCAACACGCACGGGTAGCACTAACAACCCTCTCTCAACAGAGGGGGAGGGATATGACTCCTCCTATCTCCTGTTTGCAACACAGTCCTTTCTGCAGTTCCAAGAAGATTCCACACCCACTTGCACTATTCAGATGACCCTGAGGGCACAGATAAACCTCCAAGTTTTCCAGATGACTACAAGGAATATAAATCCTTCCATCCTCCACCATTCAGTCAAGAACTGAAGAAGCTTCTTGGATGAGAAATGAAATGGCTTCAAAGAAAAAAAAATCCAAGTCCATTTGCCTTTTGAAAAGCACTTTAGGGACAACCATGACCTGGATAACTGAGACTCTCCATAGACACTAGTGACTGATGTGTTGTTTTGTTGTGAGGTCCCAGCTCGTTCTTCAATTTTTGAAATGAATGTATTATTTTGACTTCTTAGTGGAATAGTAAGATAACACATCCAATGAATGTTTTAAAACAGTTCAAATGGCACTATTTTTTTTTTAAAGGCAAGCAAGCACAAGGACTAAATATGCTCAGTGTCACACAATGTTCTCTGAGCAGATAGCAACAGTTCACATTGGTTTTAGTGGCAGGCCGTGTGTGTGTGTGTGTGTGTGTGTGTAAAATCAGCAGGGACAGCTAATGAGTTGCCCTCAGGGTACCGTTGGCCTTTGACTCTTCTAAAATTCAACCAGCATGGCAACTAGGTTAAGAAGTATGGAAATTGCAGTCCAGAAATATCTGGAATACCATAAACTGCCACCTCAATGTATTTATTTATTACTAAATAGATACCCCACTTTTCTGCTTTTCCAAACCTACCAAGCATTTTATAACGATAAAACAAAATGTGAACTACAGAATATGACATAAAACCTAATACAATTAAAATAAATTAACCTATCATTAAAATCATTTAACAACATATGATGCCTTAGTCACTTCCCATTTGGCCTTCAGCAATGGGCTCTACGTGGGAATGCCCTAAAAACCATTCAGAAGTTTCTTCAGCTGGTCCAGAATGTAGTGGCATACGCACCATTGGGCAAGGTTCACCCATGTGACACCACCATCCAGCTGCCCTGGCTTCCAGTCGCCTTCCAGATACAATTCTATGTGCTTGTTATTACCCACATGGCATACGGCCAGGTTACCTCCTCTTCTCAATACAGGTAATCCTCAGCTTAATGGCCACAATTGAGCCCAAAATTTCTGTTGTTAAGTGTGACAGTTAAGTGAATTTTGCCTCATTTTACGAACTTCGTTGCTACAGTTGTTCAGTGAATCACTGCAGTTGTTAAGTTAGTAACATGGTTGTTAAGTGGATCTGCCTTTCCTATGGACTTTGCTTGTCAGGTCGCAAAAGATGACCTCGGGACACTGCTACCGTCATAAAATATGAACCAGTTGCTAAGCATCTGAATTTTGATCACGTGACCATGAGGATGCTGCAATAGTCCTAAAGTATGAAAACCGGTCATAAGTCACTTTTCCTTGCCATTGTAACTTTGAATGGTCCCTACACGAATGGATGCAAGTCAAGGACTAACTGTACTCTTGTCCATCCTACCAGATCCAGCAAGATAGACATTCTGCAGGTTCATTCTATGAAACACTATCATATACAAGTAGTCCTCAATTTATGACCACTCAGTTATGATTTACCTAAAAAAGCAGACCTATGACCCGGATCCAAAGTTCTGACAGCCACACCCCCATCACAGTCACATGACCCCCACTTCGGACATTCAGCAACATGGCTGCATTTATGGCTGTCTGCAGTGTCCCCTGGTCACATGACTGTTTTAAACAGGTCTCGTCGAAAACCAGCACTTCCGGTTTCTGGCAAAACTACACCATAGCAAACAATGGGTTTGCTTAACGGCCACTGCAAAGTCATAAAAAAGTTTTACAATTGTTATGACTTAGTGAGTCATACCTGGTTTTATTACTTTTTTGCCACTGTTGTTAAGCAAATCACTGCAGTTGTAATATGAATCACATGGTCATTAAGCGAATCCAGTTTCCCCCATTGACTTTTGCTTGTTGGAAGCCTGCTGGGAAGGTGGCAAATAAAAATCACGTGGTCCTGGACTCTGCATCCATTATAAATAAATACCGCTTGCCAAGTGCCCAAATTTTGATCATATGACTATGGGGATGTTACAACAGTCGTAAATGCAAGAACTGGTCATTAAGTCACTTTTTTCAATGCTGTTGTAACACTTACAAATGAATGGTTGTAAGTCAAGGACAACCTGTGTTATTATTTTTAATAGTCCTTTCTATTTATTTATTTATTTATTTTATTCGATTTCTATACCACCCTTCTCCCGAGGGACTCAGGGTGGTGGACAGCCAAAACAAAAAATACAAACAATATAAAAATTAAAAACAATTTAAAACAAATTAAACAATATAGGCCAATCAATTAAAACACTCCTTTTAAAATCCAATATTGTACAATGTGGTCTTCCCTTGTATGCTATTTATTAATCACCTGCAGTTATTTGTTTAAGCTGTGCAGCCACATTTTCTAAATAATTCTAAATGAATAAATACATCTTTTTTCAATTAGGGATTTCTGCTGTAACACATTCTTTCCTGAAAGCTACTGTTGCCATACCTGCAAAGTTTTAACTCTGAGCCTACATCAGGCACCAAGAAAAACTTTTGACAGAAAGGATATTTTTGTCTTAGCATCTTCACCTTACTCTCTCTCCATATCAAATCTGGGTTCTATTAAGTCACTGCTATTCTGGGAGACTTTAAAACATGGTACTATAAGGTCAGAGAATTCTTGAGCTTCATTCTCTCTTGCTTCTGCCAGCTGAAGAATTTGTCTCTACTTCCTGTCTTGAAAAGCTATTATAATTACAGTACATCTTGCCTTCTTATATAATAGCTGTTTCTAATTTTTATTGGCAGATAAAGTCATGTAAATGTTATGTTATAAATACCAAAGATCTGATTCCAAAGCTTTCCTGACAAGACCTTAAAGTTTTTAGGATTGAATGCCTCTGTGTCTGTATGTGTGTGTATGTACTGTATGAGTTGAGAGAAAGGGGAAGAAAAAAATAGATGGATTAATGGATGGAGATAGGTAGGTAGGTAGGTAGATAGACAGACAGGCAAACAAATATTGACGAGATCCACAAAAAAGTTACAATTTTAAAGAACAAAAGATGGCAAGGGGGAAATAAAGACAGTAAAATATGGAAAGATTTTAGTGTAAACTAAATATAAAGTGGACACGGTGGCTCAGTGACACAGAGCTTGTCGATCGAAAGGTCGGCAGTTCAGCAGTTCGAATCCTTAGTGCCGCGTAATGGGGTGAGCGCTCCCGTTACTTGTCCCAGCTTCTGCCAACCTAGCAGTTCGAAAGCACATAAAAAATGCAAGTAGAAAAATAGGGACCACCTTTGGTGAGAAGGTAACAGCGTTCCGTGTGCCTTTGGCGTTGAGTCATGCCGGCCACATGACCACAGAGATGTCTTTGGACAGTGCTGGCTCTTTGGCTTTGAAATGGAGATGAGCACTGCCCCCCTAGAGTTCGGAACAACTAGCACATATGTGCAAGGGGAATCTTTATCTTATTTTATGAGAAGTCAAAGTTTAATTCCTGTGCATAGGAAATCTGCTTAGAATTGCAGCCTAGAGTCAGTGGCATTTCAAGCAATGACATGAATGATCAATGAGAGCCACATATCAACAGAAGAGCAAATATTCTGCTTGCTGAATATTCAGATGAGTCTCATCTGTAACTCTAGAAAATGAATGATGATCAGCATATGTAATACTGAGTTGCTGGGACTAAAAACATCTAACTCAATAAAAGCCAGATTTCTATGATTCATCTGGATTGTGACTGCTGTGGCACACAAAGCTCAGCTACAGAGTAAGAGTGGTCTAATCTTCATATTATGCATTCATTTAGGAAATCTGTAGAACATGTGATGGACGCAAAGAAAGTCCTAAGATTAATTCTTGATATTGAGGATACAATTTAAATGATTTCAGGTATCAAGGCTGGGAAATGATTCTGCCTGAGACTATGAAGAGCCAGTGCCTGCTAGAGATGACAGACCAGAACTGGATAAATCAAATGTTTATATTATATTCCTACTTAAAAAGAAATGTACACCTCCATTCTTGTGTTATGATGATCAGAATATATTCTTTGGCAAATACCCAGTAGATGACCCAAAGAGGCTGTTCTGATGTGCAATGGTGCACTGTGTTTTACAGAGGATTTCACAGAACATTTGGGAAATCACAATGAAAGAAATGCCCTTGCATGAATTCCTCAATCTTGATGTGTTGTGTGGGGAAATTGAGCTAAAACCCTGATATAAAATATGGTGGGCATACAAATGTACACTTTAAATTAATGAATCTTGCTTCACTGACTCTGTTTTTCTCGAATTGTGATTGTGGCTTCTGACCCAAACATTCATCTGTAGCATTCTACTACTGGTCTCTTTTCTTCCTGCAAAAAGGTGACAGTGTATTATGCTAATCTAGAGATCCTCAGCTAATTTTTGAACAACTTTGGTTCACTCAAAGCTGGGCTTCCCAGCTGGTGGAAGACTTTAATTTATATACAGCTGCATGTCTTGATTAAAATACTCCAAAGACTATCCTTGCTATCATATATGTTTGGATTTATGAGCTTTATTTCAGTAAACATTTCAAAACCTACATAATATTGATTAGACAGCCTTTAATGGGCGTTTTGGCATTATTTTAGCCTGCAGTTTAAATTTGTAATTTTATAGTGTTTGATTGCTGTTCTAGTCTACCATGAAAATTCTGATAAATAATAATAAAAATGCATTATATAACATTATTCAAGATGATTTGTTATCTACTATAAAATAGGTATTGAGATTTGCATGACAAGACACAAAAGAAAATCTTTGCCCTTTGGAAATCTATACAGCAGTGCTTTGTGTCAACCTCACCAGTGAAATTGTAATATTTACAATCGGAGCAAATTACTTACCATGGAGAGTGTAAGTGTGAATTTAAACTAGATGGTGAACATTCATAATCCTATTTGTCTCTCTGGCACCATTCATGTACAAAATATGCATAATATGCCACTGTAAGTGTCATATAAAATGCTTAATTTTGGAAATGTCAAACATAAAACAGCCATGATAAATAAATCCAGGTACATTAATGTAGCACTGTAATGTAATGTAGGCAAATTTATCAAGCAATAAACCTATCCACTGAACATAACTGCACAAATAGTAATGCTGAAGACATTCCAGCAGTCTATCAATAAAAAGGATACCCAAGCTTTTTAATTAGTTGTTGTCACCCTTTCGTTAAGTATGATGAAGTCCAAATATCAGTGGCATACAAGAACTTTATGCTAATATTATACCCTGAATTACATACATAGTATATTCTCATAACCAGACTGAACTCCATTGTGATAACATGGGCCTTGAAGAATTTGGATGCATATTATGAAAAGCTATAACCAATGAAGCTTTTCACCTTTGCATGCTCCCTATAATTAAGGCATATAATTTCTTACACATACACGTGACAGAAGCCCCATTTTAATATAAAGCTCATATGCTTTGCTACGTGAAAAAGCTTTGAGAGCAAAGGAGTGGAAATGATTCACTGATGGCCAACTGTTTTAGTATACTTTGTGACGTGCCTTCTCCTCAGACATCTCCTCTTAAAGAAAAATTACGAGGTTCCTGAATTATAAAATTATGAAGCAACAGTTACTCCCAGAGACTCTGAAGTGGAATGGAAAGACCCTTAGAGGACAGAGGCGTTCAACTTTGAGAAAGGTCTTCCAGATGAGACAATTCTTGGGAGTATCAGATACCAAGAAATTCCTTCTGGATTATCAATACAACTCATCCATGGCCCACTGTAATAATTTTACATAGAACTGATCTTTGATTAAGTCTCTGAAGGTCAAAGTTCAAAATCCTCACTGTCAGAACAATTGTTGGAGCAATGTTTATAAACAGTTTGTTTGTGGGCAATGTCTTACTAGCTTTTAAACTTGTTTCAAATGCGTTACTAGTGACCGGGTGCAGTTTTATCCTAACCAAGACATTTTGACTAGATTGTTGTAAATTTGCTCTACCTAATCTTTGAAAATGTTCAGAGTTATAGATTGTCCCAAATGTTATGGCTTTTAACTACTGTCAATTCTTAAGAGAACATGCATAAATACTCTGATATCTGTATGAGATCTTCCAATTGCCTTCTAGGCTTAACTAAAATTTATGTTCATGTTTTTTAAGGTTTTCCCTGACTTAAGACATCCTAAATAGCATCTGAGCCTTTTTCCTTTTGCATCTCATAAACCTCAGGATGCATTTGATGAGTGTGTGAAGGGTTTTTGCATGGCTATATCTCAATTTAAAATTTCTCTTTGAGAAATAATGTTCTAGCATCGTCTTCAGTGGCATGAAGATTTTTTTTTACAGTCTATAACTGTTAGGACCAATTGCTTAGTCTTGTTTGTCTCTGGAGCTTAGTTTCATGGGCAGATTTTTAAAATGTATTTTAAATATACTTTTGAGACACTTATTTTAATTACTTTAGAACGTGATTAGAGTCCTTTTCCTTACTGTTAGCTGCATTGGTGCTTTGTATGTATATTTCCATATGCATAAGATACCTCATTAGATTTTGCTAATTTTCAGTTCTGTACTGCATCCCTACATATTTGGGATGCAGTTTATTGTGACTGTAGCAGGTATTCCAATAATTGTGTGTCCATCTCTGATACAGAAAAATAAGGTTAGGCAAAGTGTGAGCTGCCCAAAATATGTGCTGGATAATGCAGGATACTATAATGGTAATGTTGAGACACACAATAAGACCATTAACAGAAAGTATCCATTAAAATTACTGATAAATACTAATGATAAAATTTTCAGTAGTAACAAGGTAGTCTTGTCATAGCAGTCTGACTTATGGCAAAAATGTTCCTAGCTAAAAGAGATTGCTGAGCAGAGACTCTATATCGCAAAACTGTGAGATGTGCGTGTGTGTGTGAGAGAGAGAGATGGGGGGGCAGGCAGGCAGAGACAGAGAGACTGAGAAAGAGACAGAGACAGAGAGATCACTGATGGTGTTACCTAGCTGGGTAATGAAACGTCTGCAAGAAAACCACCAAGCTCAGAGAACACCAAGGACCCCACAATTCAACCCTGAGTTACAAATATTCTTTTATCAGTGCAGAGATAATTATATGGAAGCCACTGACCAAAAGAAGAATTCTACTTCTCTTTATACTTAATGAAAACCTGGTCTGCTAAATCAATCACTCAATACCTGGAGACAAGCAGGCTTTGCAGGTGGTTCCATTTTTATTTTCATGTTTTTTTATTACATTTAAAAACTCATACCTACTGCTCTTCAAAATCATTACAGGCAAGAAGAAATCTTCTTGGCACAGTCTCTGTTTGCCCCTCACATAAATCTCTAAGATCTGTCTGTCTTTATACAATTTAATGCTTCCTTGCATATTAACTGAACCAGGTTCACCAGGGTAATTGTCAAATTACTAGGGAACTGGTTTGCATTCAAGTACATAGAAAATTACACTGATAACTCACCATTTTTCAGGGATGTCTCTGATGTAATTTTTATCCCTGCTCTCTAGTACCTAAAAGTAGCATCATTAACTGTTCTGCCTTGAATTGCAGATGTGAATGCCTTTAGCGTGGTCCCTCATGCTGTGAGTGAGGAACAAGCACCAGCAGTGAAGTCTTCACAGACAAGAGCAGTGATTATTTATTTTTCCATCCAGTAAACATGCAATGCATGTGAAACCTGAGGAGTTATATGTTTGATGACAGCTTGTCATTTGGACAAAAGTGAAGAGGCAGCAAGCCTTCTCAAAATTATGTATTTTAGAGATAGTTTTTAAAAAAAATCTAGCAAGTGAAAGTCAAACATGAATATAAAGTACGAAATATATCTTTCCATTGATTTATTCTTTCCAACACATTGCCTTTGCTGTCTTTTCTAATAAGCTACTGTATTTTCAGTGTGACTTGGAGTATAATGACCAAGAGCAGGGAGAGTTGTGTTGCATTGGCAGCACTTTTCTCAATGCGAAAATCTCCACCACCCCCACCTGTCAATTTATATGTCATATATGTCATATCAACAGTATCAGTGTTTTTTCCAAAATAAGCTATGTGGTCACAATGTATTGGCCTCATCTATTTGGCAGTGGTGGGTTGCTCCTGGTTCTGTCCGGTTCTTGTGAACCGGTAGTAAAAGTGGCGGGAGGCTCCGCCCATCTGCCTGGACATCATAAGGTATGATCTGCGCATGCGCTCCTGTTGTGAACCGGTAGTAAAGGTAAGTAGAAACCATCCCTCCTATTTGGTATGCTCCAAGTGACTGTGACTCCTTTTTCCCCCAGCCTAGAGTAAAGATTTAGTAATCCAACACAGAGAGAGTACATTTGGTGTAGTGGTTAAGCACCAGACTAGAAACTGGGAGACTGGAGTTCTAGTCCTGCCTTAGCCAGAAAAGCAGCTGGGTGACCCTGGACCAGAGGTGGTATTCAGCCGGTTCGTACCAGTTCAGGCGAACCAATAGTAGCGACCTGTGGGTGGACCAGCCCACCCAGCCCGGGGCTATGCCGTCCTATTTAGCCACATTTTCAAGCCATGCACATGCATGAAACCCGCACGTGTGAACAAAGCGCATGGGTGGAACATGCACGCGCTCACATTTTTGGTGCTTGGCAAACCGGTAGGTAAATTATTTGAATCCCATCCCTGCCCTGGGCCAATATCTCTCTCGGTCCTAGGAAGCAAACAAGGCAAACCATTTCTGAAAAAGCTTGCCGAGAAAAC
>JANHZT010006427.1:52847-67316 GCA_032468215.1 Stegonotus admiraltiensis
CTCTGGGAGTTGAAGTCCACCCATCTTCAAGCTTCCAAGGTTGAGAAACACTGGTCTTGGAGCTTGATTGTATTCTTGCAGATGACTAGGTAACATCATCAGTGCTACTAAGGAATAGGGTTTGCACTCAATTTATATTCTAGTGGCTTGCCCTGTCAATGTTAGTGGAAGTGGTCCTCTACTTTTCTTACTTGTTGGAGTAACCCTTACTAGCACTGATGATGTTACCTAGTTTGGGTAACGAAACATCTGCAAAAAAAACCCAACCAAGCTCATATAGCACCAAGGACCCTTCATCTCAACCCTGAGCTACAAATATTCTCCTTTATTGATAACAACTATCTGTTAGTTGCTTAAGAAATTTACAGGTGGCCCTATATTTTTTTAAAAAAAATAACTGAATATTTATAGTTACCTTTTATTGAAACTATTATAGAAAAATGTATTCATATGTAAATATAAACTGTATGTATATATAATTACATATATACATGTGTCTGTGTGTACATACATAAAGCCCATAATTATACATGAACACATACAATTTATTTTGTAGTTATACTATTCTTTCTGACTTTTTTCTTTTGTATTTATTCTCATTTTTTCTTCTATTCAAAAAAAGAAAAAAGAAAGGCCAATCATTGCTCTTTGTATTTCGAGATCTATACATGAATGTATTGCCTGAATAGGACTACTACTAATGTATATTGTAAATATCTTCACTGTTCCATAATGTATAGCACTTGATGGTAGCTTTCACTGTACAAAGAATTTCAAGAATAATAACGTAAGATATATAACCCAGTAGTGTATCTGCATTCTTGGCCTGATTTATTATATTCCAACTCTTAATAACAATTTAGAGCTCCTAAATTTGAGAAATCAAATAAGACGTTTAAACCTTGAGCATTGTAAGTTTGAAGAACTACTTAGATATCAAACTGATTCTTCACAGTTCATTCACAAATTCCACAATATACACAGACATCTAAAATCTCAATTGTTAGAGTGCAAAAAAAAAAAAGATTGTTAGATTACTAAAGACATGAAACAGGAAGAACTGAGGAGAGATGCTTGGAACGAGAAGAGTAAAAGAAATATGAATAATGCTTAAAAACATTTTACCTGAAGGCCTTCTATGGCTAATCGAAGCATACTTGGTGTCAGCTTAGAAGCCTGTTTGAAAGTGAAATTGCTCCAGTCTATAATCAAAACAAATCCATTTACTTGAAGTTCTGGGTCCTCGATCATAGCTTCTAATGAAAGAAGGATGGCACGTAAAATATCCACCAGTGTGTATCTGTCAACAGATAAAAGCAAAGATGTCCTTAAGCTAACCAATAATATTCAGATGATAGAAGATAAGCTATTATTTTGCTATTACTAGGCAACATTTTCAGATTTCAAGTGATAAAGATTTCATGAAATATGATTACTGTAGCTATTGTAACTACACACATATAATGTTTCTTTAGGCTTAATAGAGTTAAGATTGGGAAAGTTAAACAGCAGCTATTCAGATGAGACCATATCATAATAGTAATTGTTCCAGACCGTCCAGCTCTAATATCATTAGAACAACTCAATACTTCTTCCTTTCAAGCTGCATTACATTTTGTTCAATAATCAGAATCAATATTCATCCAGGATGTCTTTATGTTACCTTCAGCATCACTGAACATGCTAACACAAAAACCTGTGGAGTCTCCAAAATGTGACAAACCACATTTTCAATGGTTGTATGAATCAGTCTTTGAATAATCAGTTTAGTCATTGCTGGGAGGAAGATGGAGAGAGAGAAAGTGGTCTTAAAAAGACCACTTTTAAGTGGTCTTCTTAAAAAACAAGATTTCACTATACATTGAAAAAAGTAATTCCCATCAGGATTTGTCATAAAACAATTGATCAAGTGTAACATCAGAAATGTTGGTACCAATTGCATTGGATAACAATGTCCCCCCCCCCCCAATAGTTTTACTTCCTGAAAAACTTTTGGTAATTATGGTAGATACCTTCAAAATGAACGCAAATCTAATTTCAGTATAACTGTATCATGTAGAACTCTAGAAATATGAAATTAACTTTGGAAGACAATACTATATTTAATCAGATAATATTTTGACATAAGTTCAACAGGGCTAAAAGGGTTTTGTTGCTAATTTTGTTTACACTCAGTGTGTGATGTAACTTAGTAAAAGAATTTTAAAATAAAAATCAGCATACAATCTGATCTACGAGACACTTTATAGCGTCATTGATCCAACAGTAAAAATATGTTCTGCTTACAGAATAAGAGAGATGGAAGGGGCCTTGGAAGTCTTCTAATCCAACCCCCTGCTCAAGCAAGAGATCTTATACGAGTGCCAAACTTGATTGCTTCATGTGATGTATCACGGCGTGTCACACCGTCTTTTACCTTTGCGGAGCCGGGGTGGGCTTGGCTTGTGCGTGACATTTCCGGCCCGCAGGCCGCCAGTTTGACAGCCCTGCTATACCATTTCAGGCAAGTGGCTGTCCAGTCTCTTCTTAAAAGCCTCCAGTGATGAAGCATGGACAACTTCTGAGAGCAAGCTGTTCCACTGGTTAATTGTTCTCACTGTTAGGAAGTTTCTCCTTAGTTCTAGGTTGCTTCTCTCCTTGATTAGTTTCCATCCACTGCTTCTTGCCCTGCCTTCAGATGCTTTGGAGAATAGCTTGACTCCCTCTTCTTTGTGGCAGACCTTCAAATACTGGAAAACTGCTATCATGTCACCCCTAGTTCTTCTTTTCATTAGACTAGCCATATGACACACTGTACATATATGTATGTGGTATTCTCTAGACTAGCCATAAATATACATATGTGTGTCTCTGTGTGTGTGTGTAATCTTTGATCACTGGACAAAGATTTTAATGCAGCTACTTTCATCATAATTTAGTCTAGGCTGCTATTTTCATAATAAAATCGACCATTGCAGTACCTATGATTACAGAATTGTAAGTAGCTGCATTAAAATCTTTGCCCAGTGATGAACTATTTACAAAAAAGTTTATCTCATATTCAATGTAGATCTGTAATATACATTTATTGACATGGATAGGTGTGAAACCAATCATCCTTATTGTTATTTATGGTGACAGGACAGGGGCAGAAGTGGTAGTGGGAGGCAGATATAAAATTGAAGTTCCTTCACAATCTTCTGACTGAACACGGAACTACAATATATACTTATTTTAAAGTAGACCTTAGGGATTTGAAATGCATGCCTGTTATGGACTTTTCATAACAAAGCTTTCCACATATCTAAGTTTAACAAAATTTCAGAGCTTCCATTTTAAGAAACGCCTCATTTTGCTTTCAGTGTTTCTAAGTCTGAATTTGAAAACCCTGTGGTCTGGTTTTCAAAATGGCAAAAATAATATACTAAATGGAATGCTTTTAAATAAAGTAAATTAAAGAGCTCTACATGTTGACTTTGTATGATTACATTTTGGGGCAATATTATGGAAGTGTTTGTCACTACATTCTTCCAAGGTATTTTTTAACTTCCCAGTTTAATTTATATCCCCAGAATTCCTTGTCCTCTCACATCCAAGTCTTAGTTCAATCTGACCCACTAACTTTCGTGAATTCAGTTACAGTAAGCTAGATGTACAGAAGTAGCATAAATATGAAATGAAAACCCCCCACTTATTTAGCATATTGCACACAAATAGGAATAAGGGAAATGTCCTTGAAGTTTTTTCTCCAGACCTCAGTTCAGAGCTCTTATCCAGGTCCTTCAACCTAGCTTAATAAAAATGGAGCACTGTTCACAGTTTTACCCATCTACAAAAATGTCAATCAATGTATTTATTTCAATCAACAATCTGATTTATAATTTAGTAATATCATGTACCATGTCTAACAAAATAGAATACTGCCAAGGAAACTGTTAGAAAACTAGACAGTTTCGCATCCTTAAAAACAGCTTTTTTACAGTAGGGGTTCTTTCCTTTACCTAAGAAATAGGTTTGGGATATTTTCCTCTGCATTTCTCAATTAACTTTTCAATATGTTGAAAATAAGCATTCAGCATTTTTCCATATCAGATCATATGAAAATGTTGCCAAAGAAGTTCTCACTGGGTGAGCTCTACAGTGCGCAAGATAAAACACAATGTTCATAGCATAGAACAACTATATTCTGTTTTTACCTCCTTCAAATCTGGTCAGAGAAGTGGTAGCAGATATCCAGGGGTGAAAAGATAAAATGGGAACCGTGACTTTGCAGTAATATGTAGAAGATTAGTGTTAACAATCAACAAAATTAATCTCTAAATTAAATCCGGCTGACTTCAGTGAAACTTAGCTTTCATATAGCGTCTCCTGGGTCAAACTGTAAACCTGATGGTGTATCACTAATGCCTAAAGAATAATCTAGGATTTCTGCTTTATTTAACAGTGTCTAATGCCCCTATTTATACATGCTGTTAGAAAACCTCTGTTTATGCCATTTCTAAAAGTCTTTATGCGTTAAGAAAACAGATACAATTACCAAACTGGAAATGTAGTAATAAGCAAAATGTTCCTCTTTCAGTTCCAAAATTCAAAGTAGATTTAAATGAAATTTCATACAATCAAGGGGCAATTTTACAGGCATTTCTTACGTACAGTAAGTCTTATTGAAATTCTCACAGCAGAATTTACTCCAGAAAAGGCATGTAGAGAACTGTGCAACTATGCTATGAAGTATTTATATTGATGGAGTATGAGGTTATGTCAATACAAATGGAAAAATGAGAACATTTAACAGATAGCCTTTGTTAGATTTCATAGTTCTGTTCAATGGCAGATTAAACTCCAAACTGGGATTAAACATAGAATCCAGAAGGTTTAGAACAGTGATGGCTAACCTTTTTGCTGCCGAGTGCCAAAAGCACACACGCACACCCATAATGCAATGCGTGCACAATCCCCCACATGACCCCCCCACACGTACACATCTAACCCTTCCCCCCGTGTGCACCCCCGTGCATGCACATGTGGGGGCCCTGTGCACATGTGCGCGTCTCCCACATATACCCCACGCATGTGCAGCAGAGACCCAAAAACCAGGTGGCTGGCAGAAGGCGCGTGCACATGCAGGGTGGAGCTGAGCTGGGATGACAGCTTGCGTGCCCGCAGAGAGGGCTCTATGTGCCACCTGTGGCAAGCGTGCTATAGGTTCGCCATCAAGGGTTTAGAATGTCCTTATTTTACTTCTTTAAATCAATCTCTTTTAGTAGTGTTGGTGTTATTTATCTTTACTCTTGGGAATGGAATAACAAGTACTTATTTCTATCAAGTCTCAGCCCAACCTACCTCACAGGGTTGTGGGAAAAATAGGAGGCAGCAGCATTCTTGCTTTCAGCAGCAAGAGGAAAGGAGAGGTTTATGGATTTGCACCATGAGTCTGAATTGTATGCTCATCTACAACTTTACTCACACAGAAGCCCCCTTTCATATTTGTCACTGAACACCTGGCATGTGGAAATGGGGCTAAAGACTAACCCTAACCTTTATTATTATTCTTAATTGAATTTATTATTCATCTTATCAGTGAATGAAATTTTTGCATGGAGGGAATAAAACAGCAAGGCTTTTGAACTAGATACTGATCCCACTAAAACATACGGTCTATTACTTTTCCATAGAATTTTTAACTGAAGTTGAAGAGGTTAGAAAATGAGTGAAAGAAATTCTCCTCAGTACCAGCATCCATTTTTCTCTTCAGAAATAGCATTAGGACTAAAGCTACCACCAGCAGAATCATTCATCTCAAATAACTTATTTTACTGTTTCCGTGTTCTATCTACTGTATAGAGATGTAGACCAGTAGTGGATTTCAAATCCCATCGCTACTGATTCACTCGCAGGTGCTTGTGTGCTCAACGCTTCTGTGCATGCACAGAGACATCCAGGTGGGTGGGCGGAGCCTCCCACCACCGCTGCTACTGGTTCACCCGATCCAGGCACAACCGGTAGCAACCCACCACTGATGTAGATAGCTGAGAGTCAACATGGTATGGTGGTTAAAGTGGTACAATAGGAGCAAGGAAGACCATTGTTTAGTCCTCCCTTAAACGTTGAAGTCAGCTGAGTGACTTTGGGCCAATTGTTCCTCCTCAGCCCTTAAATCAGTGTCACTCTCTGCAACAAACCAACTGATAAACAAAATTTCTTCTCACACCATGCACTGATAGTTTTGGTTTAAGAACTAAGCAAACACACTGCAAGCAAGCATAGACTTCTCCAACCATGTGGGACAAATGGTTAAGAGAAGCATCTAGATCAGAGGTGTCAAACTCAAGGCCCTGCAGGCTGGATCTGGCCTTAGATCTGGCCTGTGGGGCCACCCTGGAAACAGCGAAGGGCCAGCCTGTGGTGCCTCTGCCAGCAAGAATGGAGCCCAGGAGGACCACAAGTTCCATTTTCACTGGCAGAGGGCTGCAGGAGGATCCCCCCAGCCCTGCCCAGGCCACCACAGGTGCCCCCAACACAAATGACATCAAGCTTGCCACACCCACCCAGCCCCCTGAAGTCAAACACAATCCTGATGCGGCTTTCAATGAAATTGAGTTTGACACTCCTGATCTAGATGCATCACGTTGTAGGATATTCTGCTCAGGGTTTTACAATAGGGCTCTGTGAAGAAGGTGTGTTCTATCTTAGGCACTTTGCAGTGTAGAGATAACACTCATCTGACCCCATGAGAAATCTCGAGGCAGGGCTGTCCTGCCTGAACTGCCTGCCTAGCTCATGACCATTCCGGCAGTCGAAGCAGTGGTATTGCTGAGGCCGGCTAGTTACAAGGAAGAATGTAATGATAACCTTACAGAGTGCCTCGATTAGAGCAAAGCATCTCATCAAAGCTTTGCACAGCACTGCTGTGTGACTATTATACACATAAACCTTGGTGAGAATTTCTACTTAGATTTCTTTAGAAGAAAATATACGTAGCTCATTGTTGCACTATGGAGTTCTTGATGGGCTTGATTGTTTGCTTGCAGATATTTTATTATCCGGCTATGTAATATCATCAATGCTGATGATGTTACCTCATTGGGTTATGAAAACATCTGCAAGCAAACAACCAAAGCTCAGAAAGCACCAAGGACTCCACCTTAGAGTTCTCTAAGATTTTGTTTAGCCTAGAAGATTCCCTGCTGTGCTTTTAAAGTATACAGATGTATTGATGAGAGAAACAGAATCTGTTGAATTCTATTTCTTGTGTCATTTTTACAGATTTCCATGTCAAAGATACATTTTTCCCTACCACTCAACTTGAATTTTAAATGTTCAGCACAAGGACATTGTCTGCAATTTATGTATGAATCTATGAGAGACATGAGTGTTCTACAAAATCTATTTCCAACTTAATTGGAATAGGAATTTGCTAATTGGACTTATTCAAATGAGAAGCTGATAGTGGCAGTAATAGATTGTCTATATCATGGTTCTTATTTCTTTTACAATCAACTGTCAAGGTCAGTATAATTATGACCCAACAGGTAATTATGCATGCATAATAAATTTACAGACAAGCACATTTCTTTTATCTTAGACATGAAAAGACTGGGAAAAGTTAACTGATGGAACAGAAACATCTGAGCTGTTCCAACTTACTTAGGAAAAAAAGGAGAGACTCATGTCAGGTAAGATAAGAGGGCAAAGCCCTAACATATGTAGACCTGACTTTTTCTTTGAAAATGCATTGCTAAGGCACATCCATCCACAGCAAAGGAGACATTCCAGAGGAATAAGCCAATACGATACATTCTTTAATTTCATCCATCTAATATTCCAAGACAGACAGATATATGATCAGCATGAGGAAGAAATCTAAATGCTGTAGAAATCAGACTAATCTTGTCAGGACTACAGAAGTCTAATCACATTGCTTGGAGTTGATAGTTCAGTTCCCTGCTATGAGTTTTTTGTTTATTTGTTTTGGTTCTGGTTTTCTTTCTGTTTTTAATCCATCATCTTATTCTTGCTCATGACTAAACTACGTTTTATATTTTAAGATAGTTAAAGCTTCAATGTGTCTATCATTGGAAGATATGAAAGACCAGGCCAGGGACAGATCATAATGGATGACCTATGTGATCACTAAGAGTCAACACCAACTTGATGGCACATAATCAGTTTTAAGATACTTCATTGGCAGACTTTGTGCCTCTGAGACACGGTTCTTACTTTTTCAAGAAACTAAATCAAAAGTGAGTGCAACACTTGTGCAAACTACTACCATTTTGTCAACAATGGTTTCTTGCCCTTTGTACAATAGCAGCCCAATCATATTCCCCTGAGCAAAATGATGATGATTAAGAAAAGGTTCAATTCAACAGTTATTTTTATACCAACCATGTGTTTTACCCTGCTACAAAGGTCCCATCTGAAGGCAGCATCTGAAGTTGGGCATTACTTGGGGTAATTAATTCTGATTACAACTTCAGAGGAGGTGGAACCCTATTTTTGAACTCATACACTATTCAGGTCACCCAAAAGTCATACTATGCCAATATAAAGTGAGGCAAGGTCAAAAGAAAAGAACAACAACAGAAGACAGAGTAATCAGTAAAATTATGGAATGTGCAGAAATGGACAAACTTACAAAGGAAATACAAGGAAAAGAGGAAAACGATTATTATTTAGTATGGGAGAAATGGTATATCTGGTTGGAGGATAGAAAAAAGATAAGGAAATAAACGAGAAGTTATAAATTATAGATATGAACATTAAGTACCAATTTAGGTTAATAGTGAATTAAAAATATTAAGAGAATATATAGAAATGATGTATTAGGAATATAGATATGAGAGATAGGTTAAAATAAGAAAGAATAAAGGTATAAGCAAGAATATAGATTACCGATGCGACAAGTTTGAAAAGAGAATGTATAGCTGATTTTTGTTTACTTGTTTGTATTCATATGTTTTGTTGTTGTTTGTTTGTTTGTTTGTACTTTTTAATATTTTTTTTAAAAAAAGAAAAAAAGAAAAGAACAACTGTTCTATAAAGAAACATCTGGATTCTGTGCAGATACAATATAAATTTTAATTTGAGCAGTGTAAACACTATAAGATCAGTCTAGAAAAGAGGTGTCAAACTCACATCTTCACCACATGACGTATTGGAACCTTTTCCCCCTTTGCTAAACCAGGCAGGAGCGTGGCCAGCACATGACGCATCCGGCCTGTGGGCTAGGAGTTTGACAGCCCTGGTCTAGACTGTCCTGGTTTCAAATCACTACTCCAATCACAGCCACACCCACTGGAGCTTGAAGTTTTCACTAGAATGATGAAACTTTCTTTACTGATGAGGCCAAGAGGTGTCAGAATGATGAAAGCAACATCATGGCATTGTGCCATCAGCTCCACCCCTACTGCCTGTGCATGTGACATCACAATATAGTCCAAAAGGGGCGGGTTATCTGACTGCATTGCAACTTTCCTCTATCCAATAATGAAACCCCTAAATGAGACATTCGTTTTCTTTCAGTCTTCCAAGACAGACTCTATATCTACTGTAGGTACTCCAGACAATCCTTTCAAGTAATGACTCTTTTGATAGGAAAGACAGCATGTTGTTTGTTAGTTACTGCATTTAATGTATTATGATTGTACAGTATTGACCTTTCAGAAGAAAGAAGCAAGCATTATGGCCCACAAAGGCCCAATTAATTCAATCATTCTGGCCTATTGTGATCCTTGATGGGGAGCAAGTGGGGGAGAGGGAAAACATGACATTTACCATTTCACTTCAAGTAGCAAGCTACCTTGAGCCAACCTTAAGTGCTTACCTACTTCAAGAGACTATTGAAAAAAAAATAAAAGAGGAGAATCATTTATATTGCTTTGAACTCCTTCAAGGAAGTATAAATGAAAGTAAAGTAAAATGCATCAATGAGAAGTGAGGATAGGATGGCATAAAAGTCTTCTTCATGGATCAGAACTCTTTAACTCAAAGTTGGGCAGACCTTAGGCTTTGTGACATTCACAAAATGCATCATGTTGGAGGGACATTAAAATTAATAGAAATTTTGTTAAAGCAGGTTTGAGCGTATCACTTTTCTGTTTCATAGGTAAGCCCTTGTATATTAATATTATTGTTTTCTGATAAAGAAGCTGCCAAGAAAGAAGAAATGTAAATTTGCCTTTAAATTTTATAGGTGTTGGTAAACTTTGGGAAACCTAGTTCATTTGGAAAAGTAGAAAACAGCAACATGGGTTAACAACATTGTCAAGACATTATTTCTCTCACATCGTTCTTGCCTCAATGGCCAAGACCTAAATTGGGATGCCTGGAAGCTATGGGGAGCCTGGATAGGGAACCAGAGATTTCTGCAGAACCCTGGTCAGATGGAGTGGCTGTGGGTGAGGAGCCCCTCTGTACCTAGGAGTTTATCATTTTTGGTCTTAGATGGGATTGCACTACCCAGACAGACCTGGTGCACAATCTCAGCATCCTCCTGGATTCACAGCTCTTGCTTGAAGAGCAGGTGGCAGTTGGGGCTAGGGGGATCTTTGCTCAACTGCACCTTGTGCATCCATTATGGCCCTTCCTCGATAAGCAGGCCCTTTGCTCTGTCACTCACACCACGATTCATTCCTGTCTGGAATATTGCAATGTGGTCTACATGGATCTTCCCTTGAAAAGTACCTGGAGACTTTAGTTGGTACAGATTATGATCACATGAACAATATTGGACGTCCCAAGGATGATGCATGTAACACCTCTGCTGTACAAGCTGCATTGGGTGCCAGTTTGCTTCCAGATCCAATTCAAGATGCTGGTTATGACCTTTAAAGCCCTACAGGCCAGATCACCTGACAAGTCATCTATGGCCCATTATATTGGACAGTCCCACTCTGTCAGGGAGGGAAGGTAGGCTGCAGATCCCACCAGTTAAAAATTTTCAACTGGCAGGAAGAAAGCCTTCTCTGCCATTGCCCCAGCCCTTTGGAACATTCTTCCCCCAGAGATGAGGTGGGGGCCCCCACCCTCTTGGCCTTTTGGAAATGCTTGAAGAGTTGGCTCTGCCAACTCGCTTGGGGATAACAGAGGAGCACGCAGCCACGGGGCTGGTTAATGCTCTAAAGTCGTTCCCTTGCCTTTTGAATTTTAATTATTCCATTCTTATTTTTAACTGTGTTATTGTAATATAGGTTTTTTTATGTTTTTGTGACTATTTATATGCCACCCAGAGTCACTTTATGAAGGAGGTGGGCAGTTCTAAGTATGATACATCAAGAAATGAATAATTCAAGAATGAACTTCTCAGAGATATCCAACTGGCACCAGCATTGCAACTTCAAATTAGAATTAAGTTTCAAGGATTGTTGTCCACTGTCTTAGATTGCTTGCCAACTTTATCCTTGGTTGTCTTTTAATTTGTCATTGTTTTTTATACTTGTACTTTTGTTTCAATATTATATTATTGCTGTTGTTGTCTATTAGCCTGGAATCAGTTGGATCTAGGGCAAGTTAGAAAGATTTTGAATAAATAAAAAGCTGGCAAATCGGGTCAGGGAACAAATTGCTAATTGCATTGGCACCTGCTGTTCAGGTCCCAGGAAAGTGTAACTGAGTAATTGAGAATGAACTTCTCACTAGTCACTGATGAGAAACCAATCTTCCCCCAAAAAAGTTTTAGATGAAAGATTCTATTAAAATCAGTTTCCATTCATTGTTTTCACCATCATCTTATGATTGAAGCTCCATAGGCATACCTGATATGCGCACATTGTTTTTTGCCAGAATTTCAAGTTTGGGAAGAACTTTTCAAAAATTAATCTAGCTCCTTCCCCCTGAATTAGATTACAAATATAACAGTTTGGCTCCTGCACATTAGAATCAAATAAAGGTTCTTATTCCTATCATAAGTTTGGAGTGGAATATCATTGAGATCAAAGGTGATTTGAACTCATTATGATGATGTCAAACATATAGACTGCAGCACTACGATGGATTCAGATGAGCATCTTAGCCTTCCCCCCATGAGTTAAAACCTTTACCTGCTTTGGTCCCAGTTGGCAGCAAACAGCACCAGGATCTTCCTGCCATAATGATCAAGGTTGGCCAACCCTCCTGGGAAGCCATCCTTGAGTGCTTGCTTGATGCCTGGATCAGTGGCTTTGAAGCTCTTGAACATATCAAGGTTCTGCTGACGATACTCAAAGTATTGGGCCAACAAGCGAAACGCTTCAAAATGCTGGAACTTTCTGGCCCGCAAGAAGCGGAGGATAAAGGCATCATCTGTGCGTAGAAAGCCAATGTCCGGTCGAGTGATCACCATGTCCCGAACTTCTTGGATGTCTTGGTGCAGAGTGTCTGGGTTCTCATTCAGTTCCAATCGGGCCTTCTCCAGGGTCTCTGGAGACAGACCTGCCTGCAAATGAGTCATCGTGCCACTTGGTCCGATAGTGGTTCTTCTAGTACAGAAGAAGGGGTGGAACCTCCAAACTGCCACAAAGCCTGAAATTCGGTCTCTTGTTTTGATCTATGAAACTCTCCCTTCCATTTCTAGTATCCAACAAGTTAGGTAATTCTTTGCTGCCAATCCCTCCAACACTAATGCCTAATATGATTCAATTAATATATGCCCCTCAATTCCAATCTACCCTTCCCATCCCCCAATTAACTACACACACACATATTGTACTGTTGCTCTGCTCTCCTTTCTCAGCCCCAAATCCCACCCTTCCAACATCTGTCCACAGCTTGAAGCTGCTGCAAAACTATAACTCACATATAATTTAACCCAATTACTCTCCTTCTGCAGCAATTGCCTGTTGATGACTAGAAATAATGGCTCTGACAGGGCCCAAGTAGAGAGAATAGAGCATCCTCCTTCTCAGTCTGTGGTTTAAACAATCGGGTGAGCGCAAAAACAACACCCCACTAAAATAAAATGCCTTGATCAGCAGATACAGATCAGCATTATGATGCCAGCCAGAACAAGGCCAAACAGCCCTACAGTGACTTTGCCTGGAGTGCAGAAGAGGTTGAGGTAATTAATCCCTCCACCACAGGCACACGCTAATATTTCCCACCCACTTCTACCTGCAAATTAGAGATCTTCACTTTGCCGCTGCTGACATAGCTAAAGAACTGCAATTTCAATAAATACCATCTAATTCCGAGCTTTCAGTAAAGGTGTGTTTTTTTCTCTCCCCTGCCTCCCTCACTCTCTCTGAGCCATTCCTGTATAGCATTTAAAAATCAATGTGTGGTAGGGTTCAAGAGGCATGTGCTGATCAGCTGGGTAAGTTGGATTATTCTTTTTAATCAATTAGCTGCTTCTTCAGATACCGCCCTCCCAAAAAAAGCTTTTGAATCTCCGGAGCAGGGGATGGATTCCTCTACCACGTCTTTCCACCCCCTTGTCCACTTACACAGTGACCTCATCTAGTACCAGCAAGGCTGCCGTCTGTCCCTCTCCGTCGCCTCTAGAAAGGGGTGGGGGAGAGCGGGGAGAGGCCGGGGGTGAAATCTGGGTCCTTTTCACTCACTGACGGAGCAGGTCTGGTCGCCTCGCGGGGATCCCAGCCATCCGCCGGAAGAAAGGCATTCAGAGACAAAAAGGAACAGCCAAGTAATGCCTACCAGCCAAAAAGCCAACAAACATACACCAGGCAATGCGGCACCTTCCGGCATCCATCAGCCGAGGCAGCAACTCCTTCGGATGGGAGGCAAAAAGAGGCAGAGGCGGTCAGAAAGGAGCAGCCGATCGATCAAGGGCGGGCCTGCGGGCTCAGGGTTCCCCTCTTCTCTCTCGTCCGCTCCCCTTTTCCCCCTTTCCGCAATGGTGGTCCGGGCATCAGGGCGTGGAGGCGGCGTGTCCTCCTCGCCGCTCTCTGCGGGAGGGGCGGAATGCAGAGCTACTTGCCAGAGGAAAGGTGAAGCTGGGCGGCCGCCGGTAGCCGAGAGCCTCCCCGCTACCCGCACGCCTTTGTGTTCCTGCAGGAGCGGCCGGTGACTTCTGCCGTGGCTCAGCCTGGTGATGGATGCGCCGCTTCCAGCAGGTCTACGTCAATCAAGGCTCCCTGGGCGGCAGCCGCCGGGGCAAGTTACTTCAGATCAAATCCCCCTCCCGAGCCCCTCGCATTGTTGTTACCCAGCCCGATCTTTTCCTCTCTGGCTCGGGAGGCTGGGTTTGTGATGCGGGGAGGGGGAAGCCTCGGCGGAACAGCGCGGGAGGGAGAAGAGCAGTTTTCCAATAATAGCCCCCGAGTCCCACCACAGCTTGGCCTTCCACCGCATTGCTTTCTCCGGCGCTTCTTGCTCGATCAGCGGAGCGCTTGTCTATCTACCACCAACCCATCCTCCAGAGTCACCCCCACATTCCCCACACCCTCGCCCCCATCGACTCTCACGCCGCCCCACCCCCCCGCCGCCCATTTGTTTGCGATATCCCAACTGCGAGAGATGTAGTTGCTGAAGGCTGTTTGGGGGCATTGGGTG
>JANHZT010006428.1:14085-30050 GCA_032468215.1 Stegonotus admiraltiensis
TTTCGAACTGCTAGGTTGGCAGAAGCTGGGACAAGTAACAGGAGCTCACCCCATTACACGGCACTAGGGATTCGAACTGCTGAACTGCCAACCTTTCAATCAACAAGCTCAGCATCTTAGCCAGAGAGCCACCATGTCTCTATACAATATGCATACAGCAGTATTATAAACTGTTAGTGGTACTTTCACCATTAGCTAGTATTTGTGTGTGTGTGCATGCTACATTCTACTACTTGTCAAACATTAAATGTTAACTTTTGTGCACTCAGTTAAACATTTTTTTTGTCTTTGAAGCAAAAAGGTTAATAATGTTTAGAAATGAAATGTTCCAAGCCAGGTAAGTACAGTATATGTGTTGTGATTCCTACTAAATATATGGCAAATATTATACCTTCAACTAACCACAGTCTCTTCTATTTTAGATGAGATAAAGACACACAATCAGCAGCATTGTTTAAAAATCTTGTTCTTTGTTAGCCTACTATATGTCATTAAGAAATTAAATAATCCTGACTGACAACTGAAACATTGATGCCTTCTGGGGGAACACACCTTTGAAAACAACTATTGAAAGTGGTTTTCTGCTGTGTGAGAAGCACCAATTTGCAACATCATCAGTCAGGTTTTGACATGGAGCTTTGCGCTTGCCATTTTGTTAATAAAGTATCACACTGTATCCCTGAGAGAGAGCATCCCTGAAGAGAAACTTAAGGTCTTTGTGAAATTAAGATGGCTTTGATAGGGACATGTAATGAATGTTTAAATGAATTATTAACCTTTCACGCCATCAGTGAGTGCCGCTGCAAGAAAATTCATCATTCTATTGTCATAAACTGAAAAAGCCGAATGTCACTGTACAATCCTTAAAACCTTTTATTTCCTACTACTTGTCATTGTGGTACCAAATAATATAAAGGTTCTAATACCAGGTTATTTGGTTTATTGTCTAAGCAGGTTTGCATGGGGTTGCTCTTGAAGACTTAGAAATTAGAGCAAAAATAAATAAATAAATTCTAAGCATTTAAATGGGAATGGTAACAAATCCCTAGCAACTTTTTACAGCATTTTTCCTAACAATTGTACTAAGCTAATAGTAACCAAGTGCTAATAAGCTAGGTAAGTTGAAACTGCTTAAGATAATTTTTATTTAGATTCTGATTGAGATTCAGACTATCTCAGACAATAGAGCAAATGTTTATATCATTCCATCTGGAATTTGCAAATATCTGGCTGAATCAGGTCTTCCCTCTCATTTTAGAATAGCTCTATTACATGATAATATACACTATTAATTAATTTATTTCTTGTCATTAATGAGACACTACAGCCACCATACATATCATTTTAACATGGAGTTAAAAATAAGGAGAGAAAGGGTTTTTTGAATTATAAATTTGGATCTCTATTCATCTTGTAATGAATAACATAATAAGCATTGGAACTGCAAGCAAACCCTGGGTTCGAATTACCACATGTGATTGACATGCTCAAAAGCAAAAAAATACCATGTTTCTCCAAAAATAAGACCCTGACTTATATTTTTTTGAACCCCAAAATAAGTGCTTGGCCTTATTTTTAGGGATGTCTTATTATTTTGGGACGCATGGAGCAAGACGGGGCTCCTCTTGCCGTCTTATCTGATTTCCAGCTCTGTCTCCCTAACCCTAACCAGAGTAAATGGTGGGGACTGGCTGCGCATGTGTTTAAATATTTTCGGGGAGGGCTTATTTTTTTTGGGGGGGGCTTATTTTAGTGCATGCACCCAAAAGCCCGATTGTGTTTATTATCAGGGGATGTCTTATTTTAGGGGAAACAGAGTACTGGACAAAAGTACACACCGGGCTAGAAAAAATGATAAAGGAACATATAGATGTAAAACCGGAAATATTTCTGTTGGGCATCATACCAGACAAATATAGTAAAAGAAATGCATATTTAATAATACAAGTGTTAACAGCGACCAGAATTGTGTTCGCACAATGTTGGAAGGGCAAGGAGATCTCCACAGAAGAAAAGATAATAACAAAATTTTTAGAATGTGCAGAAATGAATAAATTAACATTTGAAATTAAGGAAAAGGAAGACACTGAATATTCTGAGGTATGGGATCTGTTCTATCGATGGTTAAATAACAGAAACAGGAGTTAGAACTTCAAAAACCATAAGAAAAAGACTAATCTTTTTATTAGGATTGTTTACTGTAACTTATTTGATTAATTTTGATTAGTATTAACAATTAATATGTATTGATGTTATGAGGAAAAGCACTGTTATTATGAGATTACTATTAGAAAATATTATCATTACTGTGATGCTTATTACTCAAAAGAACTGTAACCAGACAACACACTGTCTATATGGATTTTGAATATGTTGCTCTTTTTTATCTATATTAATAAAAAGAAAAAATATATATTAAAAACAAGAATAACATATTTATTGTAAACAGGTTATTGGGAAGGTCACTTTTTGGACAGTTTGCACAGTCACAACCTAAATCCTTCTGCAAGGCTTCACATCTTTATTTACTAATTTAATTTATTCATTATATTTGTTTGCCACCCATATCGCTTTTAGGCATCTTTCCTATACAAAACAAACAATAGAATGTGTGATCCAGCACATACATATCAAGTTCTAAAACAGGAGATTGATCACATGGTATATCATAGGAATAACAGGAAGAAATTCAATTCTTATGTCCTATTGTGATAAATTAAAAGGGAATAATTAAACTATGCACCATGTCAACTTTGGCTCCAGGCAACTCTACAGACAGCCTTCTAAAATTAAACACTAATACTACTACTATTGCTACTCCTACTAATATAAAACCCTAGTGTTATTCTGTCAAGCTGTCAGCTGAAGATGCTCTTGAAAGCAACCCTGGTAAGGCACTTGTCTTTCATGAGAAAACAGTGCTGAGTTTTATCTTGTCAAGAAAAGTTAACTCTTTATTTCTCCCTTACACAAGTCTCAGTTTTGGGGTAAATGTACTTTACACAGTGAGACATTTCTTTCTAAGAAAGGCAGCTTAAAGTTGAGCATGTGGTATTTTCAGGCCCCTCCCCTCTGAAATATTTCCAGAGATAGAACAAAATGCTGGGAAATCTCGATATTCATGAGTTGCAGAAATGCTCACAGTGCCGGTCAACATATCTGGTTAATTGTTTCAGACTGTTTTGTAGGATAGATATTTGGCTGTGGAACCTTTTTCAACTTTCTACACAAAGGATAGATAACAAGGCATAGATGGCACGCAAAAAAAGCCAATATTTAATCAGGAATTGGTGAGAGATAACAGAAATTAACTTCTAGACCTCTAAACAAAGGCCTAAAGAAGAAAATGACTTGATAAAAGGAAACACACTGATCATATATCTGCCACAGTCACCTTTCAAAAGGAAATCTTTTCAAAAGAAATCGTTTACAGCATGTGGGTGGAAAAGCAGCCCTACTGAACTCATGGCATAATAGGGCATTTGGTATTTGATGCAACTATGGATTCTAGTCTACCATAAGTTAAAAATACATAGTTTTTCCTGGATCAAGGGCAGATTTGTTGTTCATCATACTTTGACCATTTCCAGTCCAGTGTTGATTCAATGATTCATCTGCATTTCAGTGAAAGTAGATTACCACATCTTCTGCTCTTATTTTTCAAGCCCATCAGGTTTCCTGCAGAGCATCAGGTACCATTGTCTTGCAAGTAAAAATTTCCTTTTTCATGCAGCAAACAATTGTTAGAATTGGCTGAGAAGTGCAAAAAGTAATTACATTCGAAATGAGTGCAACAATTGCGGTTGTTCAAATTATGTGGCGAGAAAGAAAGGAGAGGAGAGCAAAGGAAAGGGAAAGGAACACACAGAGAATGAATAGATAATCCTCTAGATTCAGGAACAACCTTTAAAAATAAAAAAGAGGAGTTGTGCTATTTATCATTGGGGAAAATGTCTCTCAAATGTTCTAAGGCAATATTGTATTAGAACAATTCACACTCTTAAAATAAAATGAAGTATAATTTTTGAATGCTTACCTTAAAGCAGCATAGCAAACAGGAAAGAAAAACAAGAAGACAAAAGGGATTGATATACAGTTTGGAGAATATAATTACCGTATTTTTTGCTCTATAAGACACACTTTTTCCCCTAAAAGTGGGTGGAAATGTCTGTGCATCTTATGGAACAAATATTGCATCAACGCCACCTGGAACAGCCGATCGGCAGTATTCCGGGAAGCTGATCCAACCGCCAATCAGCTGCTTGGTGGCAAAGGCTCCAGCATTCCCCAGCAGAGGCAGCAGACACAGAGGAGGGAGCAATGGCGGCATTTCTGGTCAGCCAGCCTGCTGATCGGCGGGGCTACAGGACGCCGGGACCCAGCCATTGCTCAGCTGACTGGTGGTGGCTGCAATGAAGCAGAATATTTTTTTTTGCTGCATCTTATGGTCAGGTGTGTCTTATGGAGTAAAAAATACAGTATTTACAAATATAACATGAGGGGAGTCTACAAACATATTATGTTGGCTAGCATCTTCATTTGTTGGATTGCATCTACATTTTCACCAGATTTGCTGGAATATAGAAGCAGATCGTCTTGTCTGAGAATAAAGCATTCATTTCTTACTCAGAACAGCCTCTAGCCTTAAAAGAAGCATGAATGTACCTTGGCAGATAGAAGTAGAATCTATTTTGGAATATAGTTTGATCATGCTGACATGTCTAAACTTAATCTCTTGCTAATACCTTATTAACAGTGCTAAGAATATTAAAGCAATATGAAGGAATTAAAAAGTATGTCCAGATCATATGCGTTAACATGCCTTCAAATGATTGTACATTTAATATGAAAAGGTAGAGAGTTAACCTGTTTTGAACATTTTAAAAATAATCTCAAAAAAGGAATGAGATGAGAAGTCTTTTTAAAGAAGAGAAATCCTTTCCAAGAAACGTAAAATTATTCCACATGCTTGGAAGCAAAGAGAAAGTAAAGGTGTAAGGCAATTATCCACAACTGTGAGTATATGTCTGTTTGACACAATCCTGTGACAATTACATGACGAGGGTTGCCCTTTGCTGAAATGCATTTGCTCTTGCTATTTCTCATTTTTGCCATCATGTCAGTGTTTTCGAATTTAAAAGTTAAATCGTGGCAAATTGTCACAGTGGTAGTTCAGGCACTGTTAGAACTATGGCTATGTGATTGTTTTAGTAAATGGCTGATTGGAAAAGTATTTTCTGCTCAGTTGAAAGTTTTGCCGCAGGGGCAGGCATATGAATCTGAAATACAAATTCAAGCTAGTCATGCATAAAGATTGACCTTTCCTAGATATATACTTAACTAAAATAATATTCTATGCGTTACTTCCATTAAAAAAAAGCTACCGTCTCCAAGGAAAACTTTAGAATATTGTTCCACCTCCTCATTCTAGGTCTTGAAATTCCTATTGATTGGGGCTTTTTAAGAAATATTGTTCAAAACAATAATTATAAATTTGGGGCTATAAAGGCGAGAGGGGGGAGATGCACTTTTAGACTTGAAAGATTATTTTATTCAAATTTCTAGGTTCTACCATATCACAAGTTCTAAAATGGACAGCTAACATTAAAAAGTCATCAAAAAAGCACAACAAAGAATGTTCTTTCTGCGCCTACTCAGAAAGCTCAAACTGCCCAAGGAGCTGCTGATACAGTTCTACAGAAGAATTATTGAGTCTGTCATCTGCACCTCTATAACTGTCTGGTTCGGTTCTACAACCGAACAAGACAGAGGATAATTAGAACTGCAGAAAAAACAATGGCTATCAACTTGCCTTCCATTGAGGACCTGTATACAGCACGAGTCAAAAAAAGGGCTGTGAAAATATCTACAGATCCCTCGGATCCTGGACATAAACTGTTTTAACTCCTACCCTCAAAATGATGCCCATAGAGCACTGCACCTCAGAACAACTAGACACAAGAACAGTTTTTCCCCGAATGCCATCCTCTGTTAAACAAATAATTCCCTCAACACTGTCAAACTATTTACTAAGTCTGCACTACTATTCATCTTCTCATCATTTCCACCACCCATCTCCTTCCACTTATGACTGTATGACTAATTTTGTTGCTTGTATCCTTATGATTTATATTGATATTGTTCCTGATTGCTTATTTATACCCTATGACTATCATTAAGTGCTGTACCTTATGATTCTTGATGAACGTATCTTTTCTTTTATGTACACTGAGAGCATATGCAACAAGACAAATTTCTTGTGTGTCCAATCACACTTGGCCAATAAAAAATTCTATTCTATTCTATCTATTCTATTAATGTAACCTTGCAATAAAATTAGAAGTAGAAGTTCTGGGTGTGCTTCCTGACTGGACAGCTCACAGGTGGTTGACTATGTCTTGGTGTACGTTAAACACCAAAAATTAAATCCCCATATGAGAATAAACCAATTTATTAAATTGTGGACTGAAAAACACGTTTCCCTCACTGGCTGTGAAAGTAAAACAATGATAACATAAGGTATGGTTAAAATAATTCCTTCTTAGCAAAAATGACTTACCTTGTAAAACCCTTCTGTGGTGGCACAGTGGTTAGAATGCAGTATTGCAAGCTAATTCAACTCACTGCCAAGAGTTCAATCCTGATTGGTTCAATGTTGATTCAGCCTTCCATCCTTCCGAGGTTGGTAAAATGAGGACCTAGAATGTTGGGGCAAAATGCTGACTCTGTAAGCCATTTAGAGGGGACTGTAAAGTACTATGAAGCAGTATATACCCTGTTTCCCCCAAAATAAGACATCCCCTGATAATAAGCCCAATCGGGCTTTTGAGCGCATGGCAATAAGGCCAAGCGCTTATTTCAGGGTTCAAAAAATATAGGACAGTGGGAAACATGGTAAGTCTAAGTGCTATTGCTATTACACTTATCATTGCAGGTGATGAAAACATCACCACTAAAAGCACTACAGTGTGGTAGATGGTCGCAGGTTCATCCTTTCATATGATTATAGGGTAGTGACACATTTTTAGCTTCACCTATTTCACCTAATTGTTGTTCTGGAGATAAAAACAAATGCCTAGTCTCATAGAGTTAAATTCTCACAAAAAGCATACTACGGATAGAAAAAGACAAAGACAACAAAAACAGCAAAAGAAATGCAACATAAAAAAGACACAAGTGTGCACTGTAATTAAACCTATTTATATGCTAAAAAGACTTTTCTCCAATTTCCTACCTATCAAGCACTTCCCACAGTGAACCTGGTTGACATCTTAATTTCCCAGCATTTCTTTTATTTTCCAAACACACCCTTTCTCTGCCTATTGTTGGCTAAATCCCCCATGCTCCTGGCAACTACTCCACCTTGTAGCAGGGGGTGACTTTAAATGAAAATGAAATCAGTGAAAAGAGTGGTTGTGAGGAGTGATCCTTCAAAAGTTACAATAGGGGAAGCAAAGGAGTCAAGCAACATTTGTGACCAAAATGCTGTCCCTTTAGTGTGTGGGGGTTGTGACATTGTCTGCATGCCTGTACGAAGAGAGGTGGAGATTGCGTCAAAGGTTTGATGTTATTTTGGCCTTTTTGATGAACGCATCCAATTATATGCAGCACTTCATGGCAAAATTATTGGGTGGACTTACAAAACAATGTTTGGATGGGTTTTATACTTATCTGTTTGATTGACAGTAATGCCAGTAAACTACAAGAATACCAGTGGTGGGATTCATTTTTTTTTACTACCGGTTCTGTGGGCGTGGCTTGGTGGGCATGGCAGGGGAAGGATACTGTAAAATCTCCATTCCCTCCCCACTCCAGGGGAAGGTTACTGCAAAATCCCCATTTCCTCCCTATCAGCTGGGACATAGGAGGCAGAGATAGATGGGGAAGGGGCCAGTCAGAGGTGGTATTTACTACTCAAAATTTCCACTATCAGTTCTCCAGAACTGGTCAGAACCTGCTGAAACCCACCTCTGAAAACTACATAGTAAAGTCTAAGATGGTCAGATACGACACAGGCACATTTTCTCTAACTTAAGCATATTTTGGACATCTGAGACGGCAAGTTTATTACATCTGGGCCATTGTACTTATTTTAAGCCTTCTCCTGGCTTTTCTACTGATTTAATGTGTAAATAAGTTCTTATGCAGGAGTAAAGTAATTCTTTTTCCTCAGAATTCCCTTTGATGGCATTTCCCACAGGGAAGGTTCTAGGCTGAGTGAAATAAAAATGTGGTAAGATAGATAGAAAGAGCCACCCACTGAGTCTCTTCCATTAATATCCATCAGTATGTGCTTAATAAACTAATTTTGCTTGCTGTTCCAGTATTTGGCTGATTTTTTTTTTCTTTGCAAAAATCTTGTATTAAATTAATTCACAATCCTCAAACTGATTCCAATGATGCTAATACATTCCTACAGTAAGTAATTTTGAAGCATCTCATATTCTAATAATCATATGCAAAAAAAAGAGCTTGAATTAACTGGTATGACTTTAATAAACATACTTCCCAGCTTATCCGTATTATAGATTTCTAAGTTGGTTTGATTGTGACAAGGCTCTTATTTTGATGGGCAACGATTAACACAAACATATAGCAAAAGAAAGGAAAACACCTATTAATAGGCAGAAGCAGTGGTGAAATCCAATTTTTTCTACTACCGGTTCTGTGGGCGTGGCTTGGTGTGCATGGTGTGGCTTGGTGGGCATGGCAGGGGAAGGATACTGCAAAATTCCCATTCCCACCCCACTTTGGGGCCAGCCAGAGGTGGTATTTGCTGGTTCTCCAAACTGCTCAAAATTTCCACTACTGGTTCTCCAGAACCTGTCAGAACCTGATGGATTTCACCCCTGGGCAGAAGGCATTAGCTTTTGAGACTGATATACCATAAAAGGAAAAACTCTAAAGATATTGTTTATGCTGGGTTAAGGATCCCCAAAATGGCATCAAAATAACATGAATGTTCAGTGACAATGACAATGATGATAATAGAACAGAACTTTTCTTGTGTTGTCAAATATGCTATTTTTTAAAATCAAAGAAGATGCACTTAAATTAAAGATACTTTTAGTATAATTAACTCACCAGAATAGGGCATACTAATCTCTAAATATCGTTTATGCTATGATAGTCAAATGCAAAGAAACTTTGCATTGCAGTACACAAGATTCTGTTGGATAAAATGAAGGTCATATCTGAAAATCTATGTGTATGACTGAAAATTAATTCAAAGGTCAAATAAAGGCTTCAAGCCAAGCAGGGGGAAGTTCTTCCCTTTTCTTTTGCTTTGTTTCCTTTTTTTTAAATTTGATCAATTAAAGTACTGAATAGTATATTGATCATCCATGTTTACCTATGTTGCAGCAAGGTTAAAACAATGCCAAACACAGGACGAAGTGACAGTATTTATTGACTCACTGCAGCAACCAGGAATGTCGGAAAAGTGGTAGATTGGCTGGATTTTGTGGGGCAAATTCTTAATGCTGTTGTCTGATGGGATTGATTTACAAGGCCCAAAGTGGGGAAAAGATAAAAGATTTATATAATCTGAAGAAAAACCCAGCATATTTAGAAGTTGGAAAGGAATTACATATGTTGCCTCAGAAAAAAAAAACCAAACTCTTATATAAATAACCAATTTCTTCTCCAAATATTTTAGTAATAGATTTCACCTTGAAATTGTATTGAACTATTTCCTTAAAGCATATGATCCACTGAGCCAACTTCCGCAGGGGTGGGTTCTACTTACCTTTACTATTGGTTTGCAATAGGGCCACGCGAGTGTGCTTGCTTTGCTTGCGCGCATGCGCAGATCATCATTTATCCCCCAGGGGGAGAGCCTTCTCTGTGGGCACCCCTGCCTTGTGGAACGAACTGCCGCCGGAGCTGCAGAGGATCCTGGATTTGCGCACCTTCCGTCGGGCTCTGAAGACCTTATTTTTCCAGCAAGCCGGGCTAGCTTAAATTTTTAACTAGTTTTAAATTTTAATTAAATTTTATCGGGTTTAAATTGGGTTTTAATATGTGTACAGCTTAATATTTAATTGGTTTTTAACTTGTATTTATGTATTTTCAGGTTTTTAGTCTGCTGTTCACCGCCCTGAGTCCTTTGGGAGAAAGGGCGGTATAGAAATTAAATAAATGAATGAATGAATGAATAAATGAATAAATGAATGACATCCAGGTGGGTGGGAGGAGCCTCCTGATGGTTTTACTACTGGTTCTATAGAGCTGGACAGAACCAGGAGCAACCCACCACTGAACCCCTGACTCCATGAAATTTTGATGGAGGAAGCCATATGGAGGAGGAGGAGGAGGAGGAGGAGGAAACAATGAGCAGTGGTGTATTAAATTTACAAAATTCTGAAGCATTTTGGACATTTGATATTGATTCTGCTGTTGAGCTATACGATTGATAGATGATCTAGGTATATATTTGATAGATGATCTAGCTTTGCAGGTGTGATAGGAGATATGGAGAATGCTTGTTGGGGAAGTGAGTGTTGAGATGAGTTCTTTGGCCTTTGGACATGAGTTGCTGGGCTAATGATTTTTCACATCATTAAAAACTGTCTTATCAGTTCTTTTTTGGGGGAGGGGTGGATATTCTTTAGGATTTTTTCCTTTCTGCAAACCTTGTGTTTTTCTATTCTACATGCGGGATTTGCTTGCTCAGCAGTTTATTCCACTAGGGATGAGGGAGTGGGGGTGGGGAGGAGAAACGATTTCATTCTGTTGCATTTGCTCTTGATTCTTGTTGGTTTGTTCTTGTGGGTGATTTGATTTCCCTCCCCCCCCAAAAAAAATCCATGTATTATTAAAATCCTATTTGTCTCTGAATTAATCCTCTATGTATTTAACTAGTCTCAGTTCCTTCAGCCTAGCTCTCTCTCTGTCTGTGTGTGTGTGTGTATAAATCAGAGATTCAAATAAATGCAGTATATTATAGATAGCTTAGCTCCTAATCTAACAGGAACAGTTAGTGAGATCCCTCTTTTCAATTTTGCCCTTTTTTTGCCCCCAAACCAATCAGAAACAATGCAGCACAAGCACAACTATTCACTGCCTATGATGAGATGAGGAATGCCTTTGTTGATCCAGACATTTTATCTCTCAAGAGATAGTAAGTTGTTATGACAGCAGCTATATATGTCATAGCACTCATTTGGGTGGGGGGGAAAAATACTGTCAAATCAGGAGATTTCCAGGTCTTGTTATTGCTTGAACCAAGGTAAAATTAGCGGTGCGTTTCCAGTCATTTTATCGTCCATCGCAAGCTGATTTGACACCTGCCTTATTCCTAGGAGGTGTAAAGTTTAGAGACAGCTCTCCAATTAACCCATAACCACAGACGTACTATTTTGGCTATGCTATTACAGACATGAGGTCATAATGACCTCAGTAGCAAAAAAGAAAAAAAAACATTTGATGTTTTCATGGTTGGATCTAAAAATTGATGTATAGAGCAGTAAACCAAAAAATGTATTGATCTCTATCAAATCCTCATCGCGCAGGTCATGTTTTGTTTCTCCATCCTTGAACTTCAATCTTTCTTCACTATTTTTTACATTGGTCCACTGAATGATGGCGCTAATAATTTCTTTAGAAAATAATAATTTCCAAATCTCTAGGGGAGTAAGTGAATTTCTGAGATTTCTAGCTGCTCAGGTAATTGCACAACAATATTTGTTGAATTTGTTCTCGCCATATAAATTACTGCACGACGTAGATTGTACCTGGTCATCAATTTCATTGGGAGCTTCATCATTGCTGATGTCAGAATCAGTGGCGGCAGCAAGTTCCTCATTGTCCATTACAAAAATTTTGGCACAATCCAATTCCACTTCACTCAGATCAGTCTCTGCTTCTCCATACCATTTTAGAACAGTTTCTTTGAAGTTTGGATCACCAAATCACACTCTTTTTAGCAGAAAACCTGGTCCTGACTGTTGCGGTCACTATGACTGCAGGTTTGTGGTTATGGGTTAATAAACTGGGGAAATGTGTGAATCTAAGTTAATTGTACAGTTGAGAATTAGTCATGGTGAGGGTGACACCTGGCTCAACTAAACAGCATCCACAGTCAGATTTGGATTTCAAGCACCAAACAGATGAAAACCAAATCCAAATAATAATCATTCATCCTCATCAAGCAATGTGACTGTGGGCACGCATTCTGTTGGTGGGCTCAGCTGGGATTTCCCAAAATGGGAGGTCTACTTTTTAGAGCACCAGCTGTTCCACCAGCTCAGGTTTAATGCTTTAGGAAGTGTGATGAAGGTGTCACAGGGTTACCAGACCTGTTGAACATGTTCTTGCTTGAAATGCTAATTTGTAGACAATCGGTGGTGAAATCCAAATATTTTTACTACTGGTTCTGTGGGTGTGGCTTGATGGGCATGGCAGGGGAAGGATACTGCAAAATCTCCATTCCCACCCCACTCCAGGGAAGGATACTGCAAAATCTCCATTCCCACCCTACTCCAGGGGAAAGATACTGCAAAATCTCCATTCTCACCCCCACTCCTGGGGGAAAGGAAATTGCTAAATCTCCATTCCCACCCCACTCTGGGGCCAGCCAGAGGTGGTATTTGCTAGTTCTCTGAATTACTCAAAATTTCCACTACTGGTTCTCCAGAACCTGTCAGAACCTGCTGGATTTCATCCCTGTAGACAAAGTTTCAAGACAACCGTGGTCATTTGACGGACCTAATACTACTACGAATTTGTGTAGAAATATTCACACTTCCTGTTTTATCAGTATAACCAGTGGTGGTATTCAGCCGGTTCTATCCGGTTTCGGCAAACTGGTAGCGGCGGCTGCAGGAGGCTCCGCCCACCCGCCTGGATGTCATCACGTCCCATTTTTGATGCCCTGCACATGTGTGGTAGGCTCTGCACATGTGTGGAGCGCTCACATTTGCGCACCGGTAGTGAAGGTAAGTGAATGCCACCTCCGAGCACAACACAATGTAGGACAAAGACATAGTAAATCCCAAGCTTTAATCTCTATTGCAATGCAGAGTATTCTTCTGGGAAAGGAAAATGAAAGATTTATAAATGTTCTTAGAGAAGCTTGCTAAAATAAGTTAAAATGTTTATTAGTATATTAAATATATTGGTAAATAGTGCAACTATTCCAGCAGCCCCTGTCCTGAGTGAATAGGGAAATTTGAAAGTAGTTATGAATTTTCAAAGTAGTCTCTAGAGTTTCATTTCATGTTCAGTGAGAACATTTTTATACTATTGCATTTAACATGTTCTCAAGTGTACTCGCAACATTTGATTTAACATTTTTGTCAAATAAAGAGGTTTTAGAGCCGGTGCTCCAGATCCAGATGTCTACTTAATTCATTAAGTACTGAGGCTGTCAAGTTGCAGCCCCTTGAGAATATGAAACCAGATGTCTTTAATATTTCATTCTAAGGACTGAATTACACAGAATTTGTTGTTGTTGTTAATTGAACATTATGCTGCGCCCCATACTGGCTACCTTCTTCCTAGCATGAACAATGAATTCAAAATTAAATCATGACTGGAAGTACCACGAGCTGAAGCAGTTGAAACTTTATCCTTGAATGCAGGGTTAAAGGAACAGAAAAGGGAATATATTTAGACCATAAAAAAGTAAGAATACCTTTATATTCCAGGAATATGCTTGACATTTTATTGAATTTTCAATGGTTCTTTTTGCCTTATTTTCCTAGTCTTGTATAATCTGATAGATTTCTACCAAATCCAGAGAAATAATTCCCTCTCCATGAATTATCTGGAAATAGTACAGTTGCCACCAGGGTCATCCAAGATGTCAAGTAAAATGTGACTGCTTAGACCAGGGGTGTCAAACTCACGTCATCAAGGTGGCATCACTTTTTTCCCCCTTCACTAAACTGGGCATGGGCGTGGCCAGCATGTGACGCATCTGGCCCATGGGCCAGGAGTTTGACAGCCCTGACTTAGATTATAAAATAGAAAACAGTATACCAGATAGAGATGTAGGTCCTTTTAAGGTCTTGTGTGGCTTCTCTAATTTCAATAAAGGGCTTTGTTGCTTTTGCCCAATTTGGCAATTATGGTAAACTGCAATTCATCTGTAGGTTAAAATTAATCAGCCCTAATTACATTTCAATCTTATTGATATGGTTGATTCCCTAGCCATATGAAGTATCAGTGGTCTCCACATTCTTACTATTGAATATATTTTGTATGTATGTATGTATGTATGTATGTATGTATATGGATCACACAGTTTATTATGATAATAACTATATTTTCAATAAATATCTGTTCCTCCCTTTCTGTCAGCTGTTCAAGACAAACAAGGTCAAGAAAGAGAATATTGAAAGCCTGTTCAAGTTCCTCTTGAATAGACAGCAAGGGGATGCCAGCTCAGTTTGAGTGGTGCTTGTGCCCTCTCCCCCCAAATGGTCTTCAGTATTCCTTGGTCTCTCAGTAGGATTAGAAATAGAACTACCTGTTCTGGGAGTGAAAACCAATAGCCTTTCTAAGCAGATGAAAAGGCTTGGCACAACTGGGACTGGAGAAGGCCTCTGGAAGATATGGCTGCTTTGATCCTTCAAATTGTTCTATTTATTGTTCAAGCTGATCCTTCCAGTTGTTCCATTTATGCCAACATGTTATGAAGCATTCATATTAATATATCAAACGTTTTTGAGGGTACACAAGAACACAATCAACTTAAAAGATGGAGGAAAGAGACAGTCGAGCAAGGAGTACCATTAAAGGAGGATTTGGCTGAAGGATCAGACCTCCCTCATACTATTTGGAAGATGCTGAATAGATTCAGAGTTGGAATGCCAAAGTGTAAAACCAACATGCTGAAGTGGAGGCTCTTAGGGCATAACAACATGCTATGCAAATGTGGAGAGACACAGAGCCTGGCCCATCTGCTGACAAGTCAGGTACTACCAGAAATATGTACTGATAATGTCTTTTTTTTGGCCAATGACAAAGCCAACAAAGCCACTTGATTCTGGCAGTTTAAAGTTTGATCTAGACACAGAAGAAGAAAAATAATATTCTATAGAGCAGTGATGGCTAACCTTTTCAGGACCGAGTGCCCAAAGCGTGTGTACATGCGCAAATATGCATGCGAGCCAAAACCTCCAAAATGCAATTCATGCAGGGCCCTGCACATGCGCCCCACCCCTGCATGTGTACCTGTAGGCCCCTGTATGCTCCCTGCCTCCTGCACATGCGTGTGGAGCCCCTACACATGCACCCCACTCCCCGTGCTTGCATGGCAGAGACCCGACAACCAGTTGGCCGGCGGGAGGTGTGCATGCATGCACGGCAGAGCTGAACTGGGGCGAAGGCTCACATGCCCACAGAGAGGACGCTGTGTGCCACCTGTGGCACGCATGCCATAGGCTCGCCATCACAGCTATAGGGGAAAACATGTCTCTCAAATGTATTGTATCACACATGCACACACATGATTATGTATGTGTGGGATCAATTAGTTTGAATCTAATTCTATATGTACTTGCCGTTGAGATATCCTTAAGCGTACGGATGGAGAGGCTTTTGTTTTTGTTTTCCACTGTGCTAAATCATTGGTCTATCTAATCCAGTATAATTTACTTTGACTGATGAACCTTTCCACTTCAGAGATTCTTTCCTAGCTCTATTTAAGAAAGGAAATGGAGAGAGTTACAAGAAATGTGTGTCCTGAAAGGCTATAATCTACTAAAAGGCTGAAAATTTTCTATTTCTTCATTGCTCGGTTATCTTTGAAACATTTTTTCCCATTTAAAATAGTTTTTAAAAAATGGAAAACAACAGAATGAAGGGAGGGAAGGAAGGAATAAGGAAGAAAGAAGGAAGAAAAGAAGGAAAGAAATGTAATAGTAGATGGATAGATGGATGGAGTAGAGTAGAGTAGAGTAGAGTAGAGTAGAGTAGAGTGGAGTGGAGTGGAGTGGAGTGGAGTGGAGTGGAGTGGA
>JANHZT010006429.1:25834-37665 GCA_032468215.1 Stegonotus admiraltiensis
AAGGCTCTCCCCCTGGGGGTCGCCAGCCGACATTGTCTGACCGACGGCACCCTGAGGAGGCCCTCTCTGTGGGAGCGGACTGGTCGGTGGGAGAGGTTTGATAGCAGGAGGCGGTCCCGCAAGTAGTGCAATCCAGGCTGAATCCAGTTTCTAAGATTATGCAGGCTTGTTTAGTTTTAGGCCTAAATCTTTAGTTTCCACTGCTTCCTGACTAGCTTCTGCTGTTAAAACAAATAGTATATTTTGGTCATAGAAAGTATTACCCAAGGTTGTTTTTTTTCCTTGAGCAACTGATGGATGCCTGTCTCAGCAAAAGCTAATAGTTGCTGAAAGATTCTCTGCCGGGTTTGACTCCAATCCCAATTGCTCATCTAATTAAATTGCATCCTGAAGTCAGGGACGGACAGGTTTGGTGCATGGTTGCCTTTCTATTTGTTGCATTTCAATCATTTTGAGTTGCTGCAAATAATATTCTGCATAAATTCTAGTGGTAGCCACAATGTCTTTCCAAACACACATCTCTATTATTGGTTATCATTGTTCTTTTATCCCACTGAGGTAGGCATAGAGCATAGGGATGTTCACTGCTTTAGCTCCCTTCATACACAAACTAATATTGCTTCTATTTGTGCTTTTGGTTTGGAAGGTAATTTTCATTAACTTCTCTCAATCTATGTATTCCCAGAGAGTAGACTATGTTGCCCAGATCCTAGATCCTCTGGCTCAGTATCTTGGTTTAGTGCTTTCCTTCTGTCAGTGTTACTGTTCTGCCCCAGCTTCGGATTCCCAAAGAATGTGACACACACCAGCTTCACAACCACTGTTTAATTCCAAACAAACCCCTTTCAAGAATGCAGGCTTTCCATGCAAAGGGTCCTTATCAAAGCTGTTACGAATAAAGTCTGACAAAAGTTGGCAACCAGCCCAGAAAACCAGATATGAGAAGTCCCTAGCTCTCCAAGATGCTCTGTAGTAATGAGACGTTGTTTCTAGCAAGAAACTTACTAATGGTGTGTGATTTAAATAGTCTAAGGGAGTGGCCAATTATCCTCAAATCTTACTCTTGAGGAGACCTCCTCCTCCTGAGTAGCCACTCCTGCCTGTTGGCAGCCCTGCATGCCCGAACATTGAGGAGAGGCTCCTCCACTTCGCTCTCTCCACTGGAAGGGGCCTCTGGAGGTTCTGAAGACCCTAGCTGAGTCTCTGCCTCTGGCATCCCATCCTCTTTGGCCTCCTCGCTGTCAGATGCGAGCGCTGGCTGCACAGGTTGTAGACGCGACACCACACCAGGCTCCTCGTCGTCAGGATCAGCCACGATCCGCACAGGCGGTTGGCGGGCCACAACAGTTACTTCCTTAGCAATATTACCAGGTCATCAGTATAAGTTCATATAAAAACCCATCCGTTATCTATTTCTTTGTATATAGGCAAGGTGCAAAATAAAGCACTTTGTTCAATGTTGTGTTCCACGCTCAGCATCGTGTTGGAAATCCCTTATGCTCTTTTGTATTTTGTTGTTTTATTTTTCTGTATTTGTCAGTCCTAATGATTGTTTCCTATAAATGTCTTATTTAAATTCTTCATACTGGGGTACCATATTCACCTCCACTTGCATTCCTTTTTATGTTGCAATGCTCAACAACGATCTATTTCTTAGGTGCTTCATTACCAGGGCAACGGTTTTATTGTAGTTTTCACTCGTATATTTGCAAATAACATTTGCAAATGTTTTAGATTTGATTAGCAGCAAGTCAGTTCTGAATGTTCCCTTACATTCTCTGTCATGTGGTAGAAGAATCAACAACCTGATTTTCGTTATGTGTAGACTTCATATCTGCTGCTGCTAATTTTCTTCTTTGTTGGTCTGCCCTTCTGATCAATGAATTATAGATTTCAATTTACTGACATTTGTTTGTAAGATAGAAGGATGGGCGATATGCCTCTGCTGATGCCAGTGGATAACTTGACTTCGACACCTGCAGTTAAGTTGTGTTTAATTTTGTTTAAACAATTGATTTCAACCAGTTGTTTAAAAAGTTCTTAATTGATGGTAGAGGTGGTGGGCTGGTTCATGTCCATCTTATTGTTCTTTTCATAATCTAAAGATCGTTACAGCATTTCTTGACTCTTCTTTGAAGGTCACACTGTTATTAGCGCTTACTTTGTATATTGATTTAGAGCAGTTTTTTTTTTTTCAACCTCAGCAACTTTAAGATGCATGAACAGCAAATTTAAGATGCATGGACTTCAATTCCTAGAATTCCCCAACCAGCCTGCTGGCTGGGGAATTCTGGAAGCTGAAGTCCGTGCACCTTAAATTTGCTGAGGTTGAAAAAACGGATTTAGTGTATAGAAACTATAATATATGTACCAAATACTTTGCTATGTTCCAATGAGCCGTGAGTGGTTAGAATGCAGTACTGCAGGCTACTTCTGGTGACTGCCAACTGCCAGCAGTTTGATTCTGACTAGCTCAAAGTTGACTTAGCTTTCTGTCCTTCTGAGGTTGGTAAAATGAGGATCCAGATTGTTGGGGGGCAATATGCTGACTCTGTAAACTACTTAGAGAGAGCTGTAAAGCACTGTGAAGTGGTATATAAGTCTAAGTGCTATTTCTACTATTAAGTTTTTTTTAAGGTGGGCTTTTCTTCCTTTTCACCTTTACTTGTCAATTTTTTGTAGTCCAATATTTCTCTGGTGTTCTAGAATCTGTCACCATATGGCTACTCCTTGACTTATGACCACTCATTTAGTGACCGTTTCAGGTTCCAACATCACTGAAAAAAAGCGACTTACATCTGGTTTTAACATTTATGACCATTTGCAGCATCCTCACAGTCACATGATTGAAATTTGGATGCTTGGCAAACTGGCACGTATTTATGACGGTTGCAGTGTCCTGGGGTCATTTGATCATCATTTGCAAACTTCTGACAAACAAAATCAACAGGCAAGCCAGGTTCACTTTACAATGGTGTTACTAACTTAACAAGAGCAGAGATTCACTTAACAACTGTGGCAAGAAAGGTTGCAAAATGAGGACTACCTGTATATTTCGCTATTACATCAGCCTCCTCTTCTCTTCTTCTTCCTCCTTCTTTTTCTCAGATAAAGGCAGAACAGTCTTTCTGTTCTAGGAAATCCTCAATTTGCTTCCTGTAAACTCAGCTCCCTTGTCCTACTGAAGCTTCTGATCTTGCTTCCAGGGAAGACTACAAAGGAGTAGAGCTATTAAACATTTGTACTTTAGGTGTTCCCCAATAGCATTCAGCTTTGCCATCAGTTCTAGCATTGCATTTACACGATCCTGTATTTGCTTTTCCCTGCCAAACCTCATCGGGCAGTATAAAATTTTCTTGGGAGAATCAGCATGCTATTAATCTCTCCTTCATTTAGCACACAGTACATGTCACATCCCCTTTCCTTATATGGATTAACAGATTCTCTTCTATTAAAATGCTTAACCTGTGCCTTTGCTTGCTTGTCGTTCTTCCCCAAGGCTCTGGGTTATCTGTGCTCTGCAAATGGTTATTACCTCCTATAGAGACAAGCATTTCTAGTGGGTAGATCCACAGCTGGTAATTCAGATTATTTGGATTGCTGAAAAGCTTGAACTCAGAGTTGATAGCACATGTCCTATTCACAGATTCTTCTTTAGCTTACATACAATCAGCAGGATACCCGGGGAACTTCCTCTGTGTCCTATACTCTTTTCAGCCTTCTTCTGGTTCACAGGCAGTCCATAATTTGTTGCAGAGGATTTATACTGCTGTTGGTTAACTAGTCACTATTCTTTTAAATGACATTTTACTTGAAATAGACAGACACAACATGCTTGATGAAAAGGCAAAGCAAGCATGTGTTCACAGGTTTAGCATAAAAACTGTAACCAAAACAAGTGTTTTGAAAGATGTTCTGTCTACTAGAAGCAGTTAAAATAACATCATCAATAACAATATCAACAAGAATTCCCATCCCTTCCTTGTCTTTCTCTGTACATTTCGGCTAAAAGGTAAAGGTTCCCCTCGCACATATGTGCTAGTTGTTCCCGACTCTCCGTTTCAAAGCCGAAGAGCCAGCGCTGTCCAAAGACATCTCCATGGTCATGTGGCCAGCATGAGTAAATGCTGAAGGTGCACGGAACGCTGTTACCTTCCCACCAAAGGTGGTCCCTATTTTTCTACTTGCATTTTTTACGTGCTTTTGAATTGCTGGGTTGGCAGAAGCTGGGACAAGTAACGGGAGCTCACCCCGTTATGCGGCACTAGGGATTTGAACTGCTAAACTGCTGACCTTTCGATCAACAAGCTCAGCATCTTAGGCACTGAGCCACTGCATCCCTCACATTTCAGCTAGAACAATGCTATTTAGTGCTCTTCATTGTTGCACATTCCAAAAACTATCACCAATTCATATTAAACCTCACCTCTTTTTTGTGTGTGTGTTTTTCCAAACTTGCAGCTCTACAGAGCTTCTGGGCATGTATTTTCCTGTTCCCTTCTGCTTCAACTGGCTCTAAGTTTCAGGACTCTTATGGTGCCCACATACAGTATTAATTCCAAGAAATTATTCATTCTCCCTCTCTCTGTCTCTCTCTGTCTCTCTCTTTCTGTGTCTCTCTTCCAAGATATTTTAATGCAACAGTGGAATGACAAGTTTGTAGCAGGATAGTTTTTCCTCATTGCTATGATTTTGTTTTGCTGTGCTGGTTTGTTTGCAAATGACCAAATAACTACACATCTCTAGAATGTGAATGTTTGTTTATTTGTTATTTATTTATTTATTTGTTATTTATTTATTTATTTATTTATTTATCTATGGGCATAAGAAAATTAAACAAAACTCTCTCAAACAAATATTAAAACAGTCAAGGATTAAAACAGAGCCAAAAACACAAAGGTGTTCAATGTTTTTGGAAATTTGTATTACAGTGACAACCATACAATGAATTAAATAAATAACATAACTAAATAAGATACAATAAAATAAGATAGTGTAAGATAAAATGAGAGAAATGTCAAAACATTGTCAAATATCTAACTCAAGCCATCATTTATGGTTATAATCCCTTGATGAGTTAGAAGACAGAATTTAGCAATTGCCGTAAAACTTTGAGATCTCTTATCAGCTAAAAGGAGTCATGTATAAAATTCATCAGAAAACTCCTAGAAGTTGATGGAAAAGAATCTTGATCAGCCTAGATTTAAAAAAAAAAACTTATGTAAAACAAATTGTGTTCTGTTAACTCACCCTTACCCAACTCGTACAGTATGAGCAAATCCTCTTTGGAGACAAGGTGGGTTTTTTTTGGTTTTTTTTAAATCTACCTATTAGCCAAGCTGATGCTAGGCAATACTAAAAACCAATTTGTGTGAATACAGAGAGGCATCTGGATTCTTCCAGATTGAAGAATCTGGAATTCTTCAGAAGTTTCTAAGTGATGGGTAAGGCTTGAAAACTGTCATAGATGACTACTGAGCGCCTTCTAGTCCTTCCTTAGATTTATCAGTCCTAAACTTAGTAATTGCCTAGGAGTTCAAGAGGATTTGAAATGACGAAGTGGTATTAATGGCAATAATCATGTTGGCACCAGGATAAGGTTTAACCAGGCTGACAACATAGCTAGCCACACTTTGGGGGCACTCTGCTTCTAACCTTAGTACAGGGGTCAGCAACCTTAAACACTCAAAGAGCCAGAAAGGTCCTAACAGGAAGCCCCCCGCCTCCGTTCAATTCTGGAGCTGGCCAGAAGTCTAGTTCTCCCACCATAGAATCTCCTCCTTGCATGGCATCCTTTTCTCTCTGCCAACCAGAATTTTGGTTCCTGCACTATAGAGTCTCCTCCTAGCAGGGCATCCTTTTTCCCCTGCTGACCGGAAGTCTGGTTACCCCACCATAGAGTCTCCTCCTAGCATGGCGTCCTTTTTCCTCTACCTGTCCTAACCGAAAGCCCTATCAATTGTGGAGCCGACCGACAACAGGGAGCTGCAGCAGAGGGATGAAAGAGCCACATGTGGCTCCAGAGCCGCAGGTTGCTGACCCCTGCCTTAGTACTATACTGGATGCACATCCAGGAGTCAAAAAAAAAAAAAGGAAAATAACTCTTTTTAAAAAACCCTTGTTTCCCTGCAGGTGGAGTAGAGACCCAAACTGTGTTCCATTTAAAAATTAGCAACTGTGTTTTGCAATAAACAGCTTTATAGCAGAAGGAATGAAGTTTGATCTTTGTTTTTGATGGACTTTTAATACTGCCCTGGCCCTTTTGTGAAACATGAAAGTAGCATAATTGACATGAGCAAATCTCCTTTAAGAGGCTTGGAAAAGAAGCACCAAGGTATTTGTAACATTTCACTCCCTTTATGTCATAGGTTCACCTTATTAGAGAAGATCATGGCTTTTGTCTTCTGCTGGTTAATAATTACTCTCCCCTCTTAACAATATTGAACAAGGGCCTTGAGGGATGTCCTTAGGCTACCCTGGGTTAATGACAAGATGACAGCATCATTCACACAAAGCCAAATGGGAAGTATTTTGTCTGCCAGCCTGGAGGCAACATAATCAATCCCTGTAGGTGTTGCAAGAAATGTCGTATAGATACTATCAGGAAGAAGTCAAGATGCAACCTTGCTTAGGTCATTTAGCCATTGAACCTGAATTAGAGAGACACTCACTATGGCTGCTTCACATTTTAGGACTGGGTCTGTTGTGCAGTTTAACAGCAGCAACATCCTTCATCAATTGTGGTACTGTAGTATTTTTTCCCCATCAGAGGACTTTTATAAAGGAATCAAAGCCACCTTAAATGCACAAAAACAACACTTTTTAAAAAAATAATAATAATCACTTCTGCTGCTTGTGATACATTCAACTGTTGCAAAATCAAACAATGATCTATTGCAGAGGTGTCAAACTCAAGGCCTGGGGGCTGGATCTGGCCTGTGGGGTGCTTAGGTCTGGCCCATGGGGTCACCCTGGAAACAGTAAAGGACTGGCCCTTGGTGCCTCTGCCAGTGAAAACGGAGCTCAGGAGAGCCACGTGCAGAGAGCAGTTTTTCACCGGCAGAGGGTTGCAGGAGGCAGTTGCAGCTGAAAACAGCTCAGGAGCCCATTTTCAGGCACCACAGGGCCCCCTAATACAAGTGATGTTGAGCTGGACATGTCCACCACACCCACCCCAGCCCTCCAAGGTCAAACACAACCCTGATGCGGCTCTCAATGAAATCGAGTTTGACACCCTTGATCTATTGTATATCTGCTCTGAAACGTACCTCCTCATTCTCAGGTAAGCTATAGATTCAAGTAATCTCATTCAAGTAAGCTATAGATTACTATCTACAGACCTGCACAAGCTAGTCATTAACCTCTGGTTCCAACTAAACCCAGGAGAAATTGGTAACAACTCTGGCACTACAGCAAAAAGAAAAAAGAAAAGAAAAGAAAAGAAAAGAACCTTGAGGCACTCCAGATAGTGATTGACTTACAATCATTCATTTAGTGACTGCTTGAAGTTGCAATGGCACTGAAAAAAAGTGACATCATCACTTACGATCATCATAGCAGCCCCATCGAATGATCAAAATTCAGGCACTTATCATACATGTATGGTGGTTGTGCATCTTAGAATCATGTGCTTACCATTTGCTGATCAGCAAAGCTGGATTCATTTACCAACCAAATAATTCACTTTAACAAGTGCAATTATTCACTTAACAATTGTAACAGAAAAGATAATAAAAGTGGCTGCATTTCGGTTAACAAACCCCTTGTTTAGCAATGGAAATTCTGGCCCCAACTTTGCTCATAAATATAGAACTGGCTGCATTCCCAAATTATGCATTACAGTGCACTGGATGATCTGCAGCTCAACTTTTCAGATATAGCTCTCTTCAACAAGCATATAAAATACATAGAGATATTCTTCTGCCACCGTTACCAAAACTTATCATTGGAGTAACTGTCAAACCCACCCACTCCCCACCCACCCAAAAAATGGAGGTATCACACAGAGGCTTCTGAATTTATTCTTATATGGTCTGAAACTTGGTGTGAGTGGAGACAGTAATATGTAATAGGAAAAAAATCAATTCTACAATAATGTTTGTTTCTAGCTCAAAGTTAAGGCCATAAACATTTTATTCTGCCTGGTTTTCTTAATCAGTGTGAACAATGAATGTTCTTGGGACTTTTATATTCATTTTAGCAATTTTATTTCGAGTCATGCTACTTGCTCTCTTTTGACAGGCTGACTTCCTCCTTGGGCTGTTGGCCATGAATTACTGGTGTTTTTAATAGATTTTCTGCATGCGTGATCTCATTTATATGCTTTAACTTTTCATCTCAGAGAAAACTGCTTCTTAAAAGCAAGCAAACAAGACAAACAACACCCCCTCAAAAACTCAATAGAAGTCTTGGATGAAAAACTAACAAAATACACAGATAGGCTTCCCAGAATGGCATCGGCATGCGCAGTTCTTCATTACATGATCCAGAAAATACAAGATAGCTTTTAGACAAGAATCTAATTGCAGTGCAGAGCGATACTGTATGAATAAGCTACTGCTTTCCTGGCAAAGGAAATTGGCAAGACTAGACGATACGATAAAACAATAACCATGTTTTGAATTTTAAGTAGACTTTGTTGCATTCAGTGGTAGATTCTAATCATATATTTCATGGGTAGACAAATATGAAATCCAGAAGTCTTACAAGGTTTCAGAATACACACATTATTTCTTAGATGCTATCTGTATGTTTAATTATTATGAAAGAGGATGAATGCAGATAACCATTCAGCAAGCTAAAATGTAAAATAAAGATCAATGTCCATTTGAACAAGCTAGGGGAAAGTAAATGAAAATCAGCACTATGGAAGGTTGCATAAAAGTATTTTGATACACACACACATACGCACAGATAGAATCTTTCTCTGAAATTGGTACACAAAAGGCAGACCGTGGTATCCTTTAATTAGGAATTTTCTTGCATCTTTTTTTTTATTATCATCGTATATTATCCTTATTTCTTTATAGGCTCAATATTAATTTTGTCTTGGGCCATAATTAGACTGGTATTCATTCATAATGTATTGGCAAGTTCGACAGAAAGGTACAGACCTTTTATATTTACTGCTTCTCATTTGAACAGAACTCATTTCCAAAGTTTATAGCATTCAGGTAATAAACTTAAATTTTCTCCATATTTTTTCCTTTCCTGGCTTTTGTGTTAGTTTCATAGAAATAATAGATATTCTGCAATTGTTACCTGCATTGCTTATAGTGGACCGCTTACGTAATCATGAAATGGTGATAATAAAAAGGAGTTGATTGCTACAAAATATAAAGAATCTGAAAACCATTTCCTCAGACTGGAAATCCAGCTGATTAAATATGATCCGTTGAATCAGTAAAGGAAAAAAAAAAGATGAGGTAAGCAGGAAAGTAAGACTTGATGTGGATTAGGTAAATTGGCTTCTCTTTGTCATTTTTAAACTTCTATTTGTGCAATAAGCAGTTGATCTAATCTGGATATTTCTGACTTTTCCACTAGTTGACATATTGCTTGAGAATGAGTCAAATTATAGGTTTCCTTTCCTTAAGCAACCTCCATCCAACATGGCTCTAACAGCAAATGCTAGAATCATCAATAGATAAGAATTTTAAGTCAACATTTTGAAGTACAAGAAAAGGACAAAGCATATTTACCAGAGCTAGCTCAGGAAATTAATAGAATGGGATTTCATAGATAAAAATCTCTATTCAGAAGGTTTCCAGACCATTCCTGTGTTGTTGTTATTATTATTATTATTTAACTGAATAGAGTCACATATTAAAAAAATACTACATGATAACATCACTGATAATATAATACAATATAATGCAATATAAAGTGAAGAATCAGCACATTAGGTGATGGTAAAAAAAAGTTCCTGCAGATTTTACTCTGCTAGTCATTAACAACTATAATGGCAATGCTCATCTTCGTTTGAAGCCCATTGAGCCAGTGCTGTCTAAAGACATTTCCATGGTGAAGTGTCCAGCATGATGTCATGGAACGCTGCTACCTTCCCATTGAAAGGGTATCTATTTATCTACTCGCATTTGCATGCTTTCAACCTGCAAGGTTGGCAGGAGTTGGGGTGAGGATGGGAGCTCACTGTGTGGTGCAGAGCTCGGGTCTTGAACCAGGACTGCCGGCTTTCCAGCTGACAAGCCCAGCTCTTAACCTATTAGAGTTTGCAGCAATCCAACCAGCAGACAAGTAAATAATTCAGCATATTCATTTATAAAATAAACTTCTTTATATACAATACCACACAGCAGAAGCCAGAACCAGAACTCAGAATCCAGAAGTACAGAATCAATAGTCACAGAAGCTATATAATACAGATCAGTGAATCTAAGCCATGCCCAGGCTCCGAGCCATCTGGGTCACCAAACAGTTCCCATTGGCTGACCTGGTAACTAACAGTTACCATGTCTATCCCAATTCATGAACTCTCACACACTGATATAACCACCACGCTGTCCTAGGATGATGGGAATAGGGTCAATTATTTTAAGAACTGGCAATATTCTGGACCCAACATAGGTGATCATACCAAATTAACCTTCACCATAATTCAAACGTAACATTTTCTGACAGCAATTGAAGCTAAGCCTAAGTTAGGAATGCTTGTGGAAATTTCAATAAAATAGTCTACTATTAGTAGTATGTTTCAGGTTTTCCATCATAAGGTGATGTTCCATACCTCTGGAGAAAGACAACGGTGGATGAACTTACTGTTTGTGCAGAGCAAACTGTTCAACCTAGATTTAGTGGGAATATAGTTTTCAGAATTGTCACTCAACATTGTAAAGTTCCATGATGCACAATTTGTAGTTTGCTTTGTCGGTGGATAGTGGAGTTTCTAAAGACGTTACAAAAATCCTCCCATACTCAGTTCTTCATACTTGCATTCTTTCCTGTTTTGGTTTGATAGATGTATTATTAATACTTAAATAATGCTTTAAATTCTCACATTATTCTCTAACACCACCACCACCCCCTTATTTTAAATTCGTTTTCTTTTGCCAATATGTTTTTTTAAAAAATCTGGTCATATCTTCAGTTGTCTTACGAAAGCTTTTTGTGCTGCAGTTTGTCTAGACTCTCAATAACCAGTCTGGCAACATTGGTGATATCTTTGCCAATTTGTTGTATCGATTTTAGCCTTTAAAGTGTTATTTTAGAATGCTGAGTCCACATAGTTCTTCAAACAGTATCTGAGATTACCTCTAATCATTCTTTTTCTGTATCCTGGTTTTCTCATGGGAAGACTGGCACTGAGCTTTTGTAGATAAGATACTTCATTGCAGGAACCTTACTAACAATTAAGAGCCTTTGCAAAGACTAAAAACCTGGTTTTATATATGTGCGTGCATGTGTGTTTGTCCCAAAGTTTAAATCCAGAGCTTGTTTTACTCCTACCCTTTTATAACAGACGGTCATCCATTTCTTAACCCAGTTTGTTGATTACATCTGGCTAGTGTTTATAAATTAATTATATATTATCTCTGGCTCCAGTCCAGCACTAGAATCTGTAGACCATGGTTTCCCCCCCCCGATATTATATGGAAAATTGTCTCATAATCTAACCAGATATTAAAAACAATTGGATGTTTTGATTTTTTTTTTTTCAAATTAACAGAATAACAGAGTTGGACGGGATCTTGGTTGTCATCTACTCCAGCCTCTTGCTTGAGCAGGAGATCCTATACCCGTGATGGCGAACCTATGGCACGGGTGCCACAGGTGGCACGCGGAGCCATATCGGTAGGCACGCGAGCTCAGCT
>JANHZT010006431.1:12201-25726 GCA_032468215.1 Stegonotus admiraltiensis
CTTTACTAGCATGTGAAATGAGTGCAATGGTGTGATAGTTTGAACATTCTTTGGCATTGCCTTTCTTTGGAATTGGATTGTAAACTGACCTTTTCCAATCCTGTGGCCACTGTTGAGTTTTCCAAATTTGCTGGCAAATTGTTTGTAGGACTTTTACTGCATCGTCTTTTAAGATTTTGAATAGTTCTGCTGGAATACTGTCACCTCCACTAGCTTTATTGTTGCTCAGATTTCCTAAGGCCCATTTGACTTCACATTCTAGGATGTCTGGCTCGAAGTCAGTGACCACCCCATCGTGGTTATCAGGGATGTTAAACTCATTCTTGTATAGTACTTCTGTGTAGTTTTGCCACCATATTATCTTAATATCTTCTGCCTCTGTTAGGTCCCTGCCATTTCAGTCCTTTATCATGCCCATCTTTGCATGAAACGTTCCTTTCATATTTCCAATTTTCTTGAAGAGCTCTCTCATCCTTCTTATTCTATTGTTTTCTTCTATTTTTTTAAAACTGTTCATTTAAGAAGGTATTCTTATCTCTTCTAGCTATCCTCTGAAATTTTGCATTCAATTTGGGTGTATCTTTCTCTTTCTCCCTTGCCTTTTGCTTCCCTTCTTTCCTCAGCTATTTGCAAACCTTCCTCACACAGCCATTTTGCTTTCTTGCATTTCTTTTTCTTTTGGATGGTTTTAGTTGCTACCTCTTGTACAATGTTGTGAGCCTCCATCGATAGTTTTTTCAGGCACTCTATCAGATATAATTCCTTAAATCTATTTGTCTCATCTACTGCATATTCATCAGGGATTTAGTTCATACCTGAGTGGCCTCGTTCTTTTCCCTATTTTCTTCAATTTAAGCCTAAATTTTGCAACAAGAAGCTCATGATCTGAGCCACAGTCAGCTCCTGGTCTTGTTTTTACTGACTGTATAGAGCTTCTCCATCTTTGGCTGCAGAGCACATAGTCAATCTGATTTCTATGTTGACTGCCTGGTGATGTCCATGTGTAGAGTCGTCTCTTGAGTTGCTGGAAAAGAGAGTTTGCTATGATCATTGTATTCTCTTGATAAAATTCTATCTGCCTGTGCCCTGCTTCATTTTGTACTCCAAGACCAAACTTGCCTGTTATTCCAGTTATCTTTTGGCTTCCTACTTTAACATTCCAATCCCCATGATGATAAGGACATCATTTTTGGTGTTAATTCTATAAGATGCTGTAGGGCTTCATAGAACCAGTCAATTTTATCCTCTTCAGCACCAGTGGTTGGGGCATACACTTAGACTACTGTGATATTGAATGGTTTGCCTTGGATTCGAACTGAAATCATTCTGTCATTTTGGGAACTGTATCCCAATATTGCTTTTCGTACTCTTTTATTGACTATGAAGGCTACCCCATTTCTTCTGAGGGATTTTTACCCGCAGTAGTATACCTGATGGTCGTCTGAATTAAATTCACCCATTCTTTTAGTTCACTGATTCCTAAGATGTCAATGTTCAGTCTTGTCATCTCTTGTTTGACCACGTCCAGCTTGCCTTGATTCATGGATCTGTCATTCCAGGTTCCTATGGAGTATAGCTCTTTACAGCATCAGACTTTCCTTTCACCACCAGATACATCCACAGCTGAGCGTCCTTTTGGCTTTAGCCCAGTTGCTTCATTCTTTCTGGTGCTACTCGTACTAGCCCTCTGCTCTTTCCCAGTAGCATATTGGACACCTTCCAACCTGAGGGGCTCATCTTCTGGCATCATATCTTTTTTCCCTTTGATACTGTCCATGGGGTTTTCATGACAAAGATACTGGAGTGGGTTGCCATTTCCTTCTCCAGTGGATCACATTTTGTCAGAGTTCTCTGCTATGACCTGTCTGTCTTGGGTGGCCCCGCGTGGCATAGCTCATAGATTCATTGAGCTACGCAAACCCCTTCGCCACGACAGAGCAGTAATCCATGAAGGAGAATAGATGGATAAAAATGCCAAGTTCAGTCTAAACATCTGGTTGACTGTGTGATCAACTATAATAATTTTGCCCCATTTTATGGCCTTTCTTGCCACAGTTATTAAGTGAATCACTGCAGTTGTTATGTTAGTGACACAGTTTTTAAGTAAGTCTGGCTTCTCCATTGACTTTGCTTGTCAGAGGGTTGCAAAAGATGATCACATGACCCTGGGTCACTGCAACCATTATAAATATGAGTCAGTTGCCAACATCTGAATTTTGATCACATGACCAGAGGAATGCCGCAACAGTCATAAGTGTGAAAAACACTTCTAAATCACTTTTCTTCAGTGCCATTGTAACTTTGAACAGTCACTAAGCAAACTGTTGTATGTTAAAGAGTACCTCCCAGAAACTTTAGATATCTGTGTGCACTTTCAAGGAATTTGAACAAGTATTTCCTGGCAGATCTTGTATGCTATTGCGACATTTAAAGGCATTGCATCATTTGAATCAGGTAATTAATAATGTATCTAAAACACAACTGCTTGCCCTGAATAATCTTGTAAAAAAAGAGGGCATCCCTGTATATCCCTGTAATTGCAGTATAATAAGTAGCCCACTGTTGCTTCCAAACTTCCTGCTTTACATACAGTATACAGAATTTTTGTGTACCTCCCAGTGTTGCTGCATACATTGCATTGAATTAGACTAGGGTTATAACCAGGGGTGAAATCTACTTACCTTCCTTACCAGTTCAGAAGTGCATGTGCCATGCGTCATGTCCATGCGCAGACCTTCTGCACATGTGCAAAACCTTCTGTGCATGCACAGAAGGTAAAAAACACATTACTTCCTGTTAAAACCAGGAAGTAATGACACCCGGGTGGTTGGGTGGAGTTTCGCTTCACCATCGCTATGAGATCGCCGAACCACCAGCCAAGATTGCTACTGGACCGGACGATCCGGTCCGATCCAGGAACATTTCACCCTGGTTATAACTCTGTGATAATTTGGCAGTAACCCTATTTAAATTTCTTTCTGGTTTCATGTTGTTCAGTTTCATCCACTTAGTCCTACTTATTGGTCCATGTTAAATATTTTCTCTGTCTAATTGTTGTCCTTGTCCATTTGGAACCCATTGGTATGAGAAATGCTAAAGAGATGCCAAAGAGAGTCAACATTTTTCCAATGATTGCTTCCATGAAGGAAAAAAAAGATCAGACAATCCTAATTTGTCTTATTCTGGGAGAAAATTTCTTGGAATATATTATTTTGATTAAAGGAGACAACATTATCATAGCCCAAGGTTGGAATAAATCCCTGAATTCCATTTCTGAGATGGGGCACTGAGAGGGACTTTACCCCAGTTGCCTATTTATTTAATATTCTATTCTCCAAACGCCACCAAGTGTGTTTCATAAACTGCATGCCTTATTTTCACAGGCAAATACTTGAGAATTCTTGATCAGTCATATATTTGCCTATACAGTAGCAGAGACTAAGATAAGAAATATGTTTTACTGCAGTGCCTTGAATTAGTAGAACTTATTCATTAAAAAAAATCATCTGTTATTAGGAATATTTTAGGAAAGGCTGATATGTTTTACATTACTTTCATAAAATCAAAATTTGGATGGTTAAATTTTATGGATGGTTAAATTTTATGAGACTATTATTTCTATAAAATTACAACTGAATTAGTACCCTGAATAAGATGTAAAGTAAATGATTTAATAAATTAATCCATGTGCTAACTAGTTTATCAAGAGATAAAATTCCAAGGATCTCAGGAATCCACAGTAAGTTTTATTTATTTATTTATTTGTCAAGTAGTATTAGATAATATATATAATATATGAGCATGAATTGAATACATAACATTAATACAATTAAAGGAAACATTAGGACAGGGATGGTAGGCATGCTAGTGCTCTTATGCACACCCCTTGTTGTGTGTATTACTACCCACAGGTTCCTAAGAATTTACTTTCTAAAAAAGCAGTCTGCAAAAGCCGGTTACAGAAATGACAGTTGTATGATCAATTTTGTCCTATGATAACTGAGGTTTTTTCCCTCCTCACTATCTTCTTAGAGGCTGCTAGGAATGCTTTTTAAATGCTGTACTCATTTGGTTTCACCTCTTTGCATGCTGCTAGGCTTCTATGCAATAAGTCAGACCCCTGATGAGGTATTCACTGCTGTTGTTGACATCTGTGGAATGAGATATAGCAGTACATTATTTTCCTCCAAGCTTTTTTCAAGGATTATCCCTCATGGGTGAAATGCTTGTATTTTTGGATTAGATACCTTGGGAAGGAAATATTTCATGCTTTGTAGCTACCATTACTATTACAAGATGGCCTTCTAAATATAAATAACCCGTTCTTTTGTTTAGCTGTAAATAGTAATGATTTACTTGCATATATTCAGTTGCCATGTCAAGGAAGAATAACATTTAAAATAATAAAACCATATTGTTCATAGGTAGGTAAGTTAACGAGAAAACACAGTGTCGGCTCTGACTAAGAGGAATAAAAATATAAGTAAAGCATGGAAGCTTATAGTGTGCATGTATCATTGAGGTTACAAAGTATGACCTAGCTGAACTACATATTTCCCCCCTTTGCTATGAATGCACAAACTCATTGTAGTTCAACATGAATATGAGTTTCTTTCAAATAGCTACAGTGTCTGTGAATTGTGTGGAGGGAGGTAAAGGACATCTTATATTGTGAGAAAACAATATGCTGTGATAAATAAGCAAACAGTTAGAGACTTCTTATGAATGTCTTCTCGTTTCCACATGGACATCTCTGTGAATTTATAGGCATTGGTGTCTATAAATTACAGTGACCAGACAAGGGGGGCGGGGGACCCATTCCTGCTATTTGCATCTGGTTAAAATTTTAACCTTTATGTGGTACTTAAAGCAGATTTTGCCTTTTTGTTCCTTCTCTTATCTCTTGCCGATCACAAAAGATTTTTCCCCCTGTTTCTTTCTTTTCTTAATGCAGCTTTCCATTCATTACTATCCTGACTGTATATCCCCATTTCTGAGGAAAGAAGGAGGGATTGTACTTACAGGCTATTTGAAAGAACAGTCAATAGTAAGAGGTGAGGAGTGGGTTAATGTTACAATCTAGACAGTTTATTGTACAGATGATTAATTTTAATCAATAGTTTTTAATTAAATTGTTTTATTTAGCCTGTCTTTGCTCTCTTTTTTTTGAAATGTGACATGGCAGGTATACAATATATGCACATACTAAGATATGTTTATTCAGTGGAGTGGGGAATCAACTTCTTTTCAAGTTGTATTGCAACCCAATTTTTTTGTGACAGATATAGATTTGTGGCAGATATAGATTTATGCATACATATATGAACCCAGTTACTGCATTGGATAAATTTGATATTGTAAAAATATCCGAGATTCCTTCCCAGTCCCTTATTTCATCTTTTTCATCTGTGCCTCCTTTAGGGCTTGCTGAATAAATAAAGATTGCAGGAATAGCTGTAGGGTTGTGCTCATAGAACTCCCAAAGCTTAAAAAGTTCACAAGCTTTAAACAGAAAAGTGCTAGTATTGCAGTGTGATTAAAAAGAGGAAGGGTGATAGAGAAGAAAGAGTGCCAATAGGAGGAAAGTGGGAAACTGGGGATAAATTGCATTACCTCAAAGCAGGGGTGAAATGCTACCAGTTCGGTCCGGCTCACCTGAACCGGTAGTAAAAAATGTAAAAAAGAAAGTTCCGACGATCAGCACAGCTATGCGCAATCGTCGGAACTTTTTTTTTTTTACTTTTGTTAGCATTTTTTTACTGCCAGTTTTCTGGGACCGGTAGTTAAAAATGCTTTAAAAAGAAAAAAAAAAGTTCTGACAATTGCACGTCACTCAGCTGATCGTCGGAACTTCTTTTTTTTTTACTTTTTAGGCATTTTTTTTACTACCGGTTCAGGCGAATAGGTAGTAAAAATGCTTTTAAAAAGTATAAAAAAAAAATGCTCCAACGATCACAGCTGTGGTGCACGATTGTCAGAGCCTTTCTTTTTTACTTTTTAAAAGCATTTATTTACTACCTATTCACCCGAGCCGGTAGTAAAAAAATGCATTTAAAATGTAAAAAAAAGGCTCAGACGCTCACAGCTGTGGCGCGTGATCATCAGAGCCTCATTTTTTTTAACTTTTAAATGCATTTTTTTACTACCGGTTTGGGTGAGCTGGTCATTAAAAAATGCTTTGAAAAAGTAAAAAAAAAAGGCTCTGATGATCACATGCCACAGCTGATCACCCACCCATGCACTGTTCTACTTACCTTCCCAAGCCTCCTTTTGGTGTGCACTGTGCGTGTGTGTGAGTGCGTCCGCACCTCGCATTTGGGGCGTGGTGCATACCGTGAATACATTTGGCGCACAGCACACATGCGCAGCCAGCAAACCGGTAGTAAACCGGTTCAGATTTCACCACTGCCTCAAAGGATAACTTGAGAAAGGCTGAGAAGCCTTTGCAACTCTGGTATCACCACCATCAAACTTAAAGCTAAATTTTTTTGTAGTACAACGATCCAACAGGAAAGTAAGGTCTTAATTTGCTTTCTCTGACATTGTTAGATAGACAGATCTGATTCATTTGTTTCTAGAGAGGAAGACATTTTTAATCTGCAAGAGAATAATGAATTTGAACTCTGAAGATACCACTTTCCACCTGGGTTGTTTAGATCAGCTTAATTAACTCCTCTTCCTGTTCTCTATCTCTCCCCTGGTTCTCCATATTGTTATTGGGAGTGCTCACAAATATAGCAAGACATTTAGAATTGGAAGCAAGGAGAGACATAGCTATTATAAAACAAAACAAGGCAGGTTTATAGCAGTGTACATGTAACATCATGGATGGAAGAAAAATATGAAATAGAGAATCACTTGGAAATTTTATCAATAACTGAAAACGGGAGAAGTGTTGAGTAGGACTTCAGGGAAATAAAAATTATGTTATCGCTCAGTAGCTGACCGCAAGCTTGAAATAGATAAGATTCCAGACTCCATCTATAGCTTTTCAAGTTGTTGTTTTGAAGTGCTCAGCTAGCAGATAATAGGAAAGAAAATTTTGTGAGAATCTGGAATCCTACCACCAGTCAGATGTTGGCTAAATGAAGTGGACAACCTGAAGCTGCTTTATAAATTCAAGAATGGGAGTAAGATCTTTCTTGACTCTTTATTCTTATTCTCTTTGTTTCTCTTTATTCTTGTGTCACAATTAAGAAAGTCTTTGATATTGAACCCCAGTCTTACTTTATATTTGCTTCCACACAACTCTCCTACTTTTTATCTCTCCTCTTCTGAACTATGATATTCTGGGATGTGATTTTCAAAATGCAATTTACTGACCCAGGAAGGATGCCTTTTAAAAATCACTCTAGCTGTGATCTAATCTGGGATATATTTTCCCTTTCAAAATGTTGAAATGGGGTATGCATGCCTTTTACCTATGCTTCATGGTACGTATATATTGGGACAGAAAAGGCTGCCTGTTATTTTTAAATATTTAGAACAAAGATGAACAGCTGCTCCCCTAATTTTATAGGGGCTTTTTTAAAGCCTTCACATTGATTCCTCAGACCCCCATTAAGTCTCATTGAGAACAGATTCTTAAGCAAAAGATTCATCCTTTCTGGACCATTTTTCCAGTAACCTTACAACATTTCAGCACGTGTTAACTTCCATATTAAATATATATTCCACTACATCAAGCATTCTAGTCTTTCAGCCTGACAAGGGATTTGTGAACCAAATTCAGCACTTAGAATTTGAAGGGAAAAGGTGATTCAGAGCCCATGGGAACACTCCTTAAAGCAGCTGTGATTTTTCCTGCACTGTGACTCTGAGAAAATATCCACTTGGTTTAAGTACTTGCCAACAGGTACCCAAGGCATGCTTTTGCCTATTCTGAAACATTTTTCCCGTTTGATAGGAAGCCCAACCCAGCCCAAACAAAGTGCATTCCATTTAGCAGTCCCTTCTGGGGATAAATTTCCAATTTGTGTATTTTCATTCCGAGTTATTTATTTAAAGATATACAGGAAAAAAAATACACCCCCTTTTAAAACTCTGGTACATTTAAAACAGCCCTAGGAAGTTTGAAGCTTTTTTTACAATGTCTATATAGCTGTCATAAAGTTTAGTAGATAAATCCCATTCACCAAAAATTTAGACCTTTAAAATCAAATATTCTGTGAGGATTCAGATTTGTCTCATGGGGCTGGATTAACTGGATCGACAAATCCAATAATTCTCATTATTGTTTAGGTCTCAATAGAAGATATTTTTTAAAAATAAAAGTAGGATGTACTTTGTAAACAAAAGGTAAAAAGGATATTTCTCCCATCTTTGCAGTTGAGAATCAAGAGTTTTATATGTTGTGGGATTTCTTGTTACAAATCAGGGTTTCCCAAACATCTTGTGGAGGTGCAGAGAAAGTCCAGGGTAGCTGTCAAGAACTTTTAGTCACATTGTTACAATAAATCCATCTTTCACAAAATTTCATTATATAGTTTTCATTATTCATTTGTGTTCATTTTAATGTTTGAATTTTTAGGGGAGGTATATATAATAATATTACACAAAAGAGAGGTGTGGTGGCAAAAAGGGAACTCTTGCTATAAAAGTCTCCTCATAGTTCTTGCTACTTAAATTACCAAGGGATAAAAAAGGATTGTACATTTCATATCATCTTTCTTTCTTCATTATGAGTTAGATCCCTAAAGAAATAACAGCTATCACACTATCATATCGCAATATTCTAAAAACAGTAACTTCCAAAGATAAGATATTCCAGTTCTTGTTACAGAAGCAGTCTATAATTACATTATTGAAATAAATAATCTTTGTTGAATTCATATATTATCCGTCTATAATAATACACACACAAAAAAGATTTTTGAATTACAAAATTAAATAAAAGAGCAGAAAGTAAAAAAAAATTTATACCAGTTATCACTCTAAAGCATATTCTTTACATCTTGAAATATGATTGCATGATAATGCCATATGTATGAGATAATATACAATTGTAATTTGAATACAATATTTTTTATAGCTTGCAGAGAATGATTCTGTGTTATGATCACAACACAATCTGTATAAAAGATTCGAAGAAGCAGAAAGAGCATATATATATATATAAAACTAGTACATGTTAAATAATCCCAGTTCTATTCTTACATAAATATGGGTTTGATCTTTTATTAACTGAACTGTATTTTTGTTTAAAATTAGTTGAGCTCTTTGTTAGGCTGTTTGTGATATTATTCTTGTATTTTTGTTTTATAAAGATTTTGGAGATTCCTTGCAATTAGTCAAAGCAATATTAGGCTTTATTATTATTAAGTCTTTATATGAATTACCAGAGCAATATAATTTTTATGACTTCATGTGTGTTGTCAACATTATGTAGAATACACACTAGGTAATTATGCTTTGTCCATAATTTCGTTTTGATTCTACTCAATGTTTCCCATATTTTTGATAGGTATCCATATGAACTAGCATGTGGAGACATCAATAAACCGGATGAAAACTGAAAAAGTGAATCTTTACCTGGACATAATAAAGTGTTGTTTTATTGTCCGAATTAATATTTTCTTTGGATAAGGTTATTACAAGAGTGCACCTCACAAGATTTTCCTTGAAAAATGCATTTAGTTAATTTCATATGAGGCTGAAAATTGTCATGTAGGGTGTGTAGCCGTGAAATTTTTATACTAGATTGTACTAGGTTATAATTTTGCTTTTCGATGTAATATTTAAAGCATCCTTGTCATTTGTGTAATAAGACCTTAAATGTGATGTTATGCCACATGCATTTTTATTGCAATAATAATCTGCAATTAGTACTGGTATTTATTAATATAAGGTTAATCATGTAAGTGCAACAAAATGGGAAATTCTGTCCTGCTGGAAGGTCATTTATATTTTTATTTCTGATACTAAGTGTAAACAAGAGAAAGATTAATTTGGATAACTTTTAATGTTAATTTACATGGTCTGTGTTTCTTGAACTGCCATGCAAATATACATGGATAATCTTAGTTTCCTTAATTTTATGGTTCAATTTGTAAATTGTACATAATGGGGAAAACTGGGGTTTAAAACAAGAAAATTAACTATAGCAAAAAGAAAAGAGATGGGACACATCTAAATGCATGTAGTTCTTGTTCAATGACTACTCATTCAATGACCATTTGAACTTGCTTATGTCCAGCCCTTGAAGTTTCAAGTGTCTCAGCATCCATGAAGTCACATAATCTTGATGTTGATGCTTGGAGCCCAGCTCACAATTATGATATCATAGTCGCATGGTCGCAATTACCCTCTTTGCCAGCTTCCTACATGTAAAGTTGATGGAGAAGCCAGTAGATGACTGCAAATAGTGACCATATGATTTCTGTGCTTAACAAAAGTACAGGATTCTCTTAAAAACAGCAACTGGGGAGTGCAGGAATTGCTGTTGCTAAGTGATGTGGTCATATGACATCATTCTTTATGACAGTATTGCTTGGTGATGGAAATTTGAGTCCAATTGCCATTATTAATCTATACACGTAATTGAATAACTGAGTGAAATTGAACATATCAAAGTAACTTACTATATTCTTGTAGTTGGAGAAAAGCATTTTCCCCATTAAAAAAATAATTTCAGTATTTTAAACTGTTTAAACAATCTATTGTTTTATGTGTGTGCATGAGAGAGTGTTACTTTAATTACTTAATTATTAATGATAGCTTTATTGCTCTTCTTGTATTGCTATTGCTATCTACTTTCAGCTGTTCTAATAAGTGGAATAACAGGATATAAATTATTCACATAGGTAATACATAAAGATGGACCAATAGACTAACTGAATATGACAGTTTTAGATTTTCAGGCATGAATAAAATCATCTAATGATTTTGAGGGAACTGATGCTCTATGATCCCAATCTGGATCTGAATAGGGAAAATTAGTCCAAGCTAAATAAAAACTCATATAGTGCTAAATACAACAGTATTGAAAACGCATTTAACAATTTGCAGAAATGCTATGGCTTTTGATTGAATTGTGGTGTGCAATGAAGTCAGCACATACTTTTTATTCAGCACATAAGATATACTCCAGGAGGACCTGCCCAACCTGGTCCTTTAGGTCTTGTAAAGGTACACCAATTGCCAGTATAACTAAGCCCATCCATCTTGCTGCTAGTTACCCTCTTTTCTTTCATTCCTGCTTTTCAAAAACTGTACACTTTTTCAGAGACCAAGATCATTGCATGTAGTGTCTGAGGTATCATACTTTGAACTTGTTCAAGAACTTTGGGTAGATTTGTTTGATATTCATTTGCTTTTTTGTGTGTGTTTTGCTATGTAGTCTCAGGAACCTGTTGGAATATCAAAGTTCAAAAGTATCAGTGCTGTTTCTAAACTGCATTTTTAAAGTCTACCACTGGTTTATAAATGATAAAATGAATACAGAGATAACAAAACCAGCTGATTAGAATATAGACTTGATAATGGCTTATACGAATCCTGGAAAGGAAATCACAGTCAGACAATTTCCTCAAAAACTAAAAATCATCAAGTTAGAGAATTCATTTCTAACAGAACAAATGCCTCTGAAGGAAATCCTGTAACATGAACAGACATAATGTTTTGTGGAAATAATTCTGCTACAAATACATTAATATTTTGTTTAGGTATTTATTTAAGTACTAGATGCACTACTGAGTCATCATTTCAGAAATGTGGCAAAAAAGCAGAGAGAATAGGAATGACTTCCAACTTTCTGCTGCCTTCCCCAATGAGTTTCCTTGTGGGAAGCTGGTAGGAGCATTAGAAATCTTTCCTTTCCCTTCCCCCTTGTGTCTCTCCTTCCTTCCTTCCTTCCTTCCTTCCTTCCTTCCTTCCTTCCTTCCTTCCTTCCTTCCTTCCTGCCTGCCTGCCTGCCTGCCTGCCTGCCTCCCTCCCTCCCTCCTATTGATTTTTTTCTTTTCCTCCAGAAGCTGAAGCTGCAACTTTCTTCTCCAATTCCCCATAATACCTTTGGGCAGGAGAAGGATGACTGGTCCAAAATTACTCAGTGAGCTTCCATGAATGAAGATGGCTTCACAGTGGTCCTCCTCAATCATAGGTCAACATCTAATCTACCATTTTTGCTTAAGATTTGCTTAAAACTGCTTTCACTAACAAGCTATTTGAATAAGATGTGCTTTCTCAACCTCCTAGGTCAGGGGTCTGCAACCTTAAACACTCAAAGAGCCATTTGGACCCATTTCCCACAGAAAAGAAAACACCGGGAGCCACAAAACCCTTCCCGTGCCTGACTGTTTCCTGAGCGGCCACAAAACTAGCATATCTAGTTGAATTAAATGTTCTGTTTTCTTCTGAAATTTTTCTTTTCTTGGATTTATCCATGGTTGGCCTACCGGGAGTTGAAAAGCTCAATAAATCGTGTGCCGGTGGGTGTCTCACACTGGCGGTTGTGACACATATTTTGAGTCACAGAGAGCCACAGCAGGAGAGCAGAAGAGCCACATGCGGCTCCAGAGCCGCAGGTTGCTAACCCCTGTCCTAGGTGCAGAGGTGGTATTCAGCTGGTTTGGACCAGTTCACCTGAACCGGTAGTGGAAATTTCAGGTGGGCCCACCTCCGCCCACCCGCCCTGGCTGTATGCCATCCTATTTAGGAATGTTTTTGTGCATGCGCGGAAGGTGCGCGCACCAGCAAAGCGCATGCACAGAAGGCCAAGAGCATGTGTGGATGTGCGCGCACATTTGCGAACTGGTAGGGAAAGTAAACAAATGCCACCCCTGCCTAGGTGCTGTAGCATTTTAATTCCTGGGATTTCTTACCCAGCAAGCTGATATTTAAGTGGCTGTCCACTACGACTCCTAGATGTCTCTCAAATTTACAGCTGCTATGTTGGAGAAGCAGGATGCATTCGGAGCAGAAGAAAAAGCAGCTATTTATAAGATATCTAGGTCATTTCATCCTTAAGAATAAAGCAGAAGACTTCTTCAAAAGCAAGGAGGCAATTGCAATTGCTTGCACCTGTGGTCTTTCCTGGTGAAATATTAGCATTATATTATTAACAGTTATTATTATTAACAAATATTAAGAGATTTGTCAAGTGGGGATGTTCTTTTCTATGTGTGTAAGTTCATTATGCAGTGTGAACTTGCTTAAATATTCATCACTTTGTTAATGAACCACATTCATTTTTAAGACGTGCAATCCGAGATGGCATTGAACATGATTTGGTAATATTATAATTTGCTCATAATGGTGGAAAGGATGAGTACAGCGGAAATAATTATCTCTCTAAACATCCAATGTTTCCTCCTGGCTAAAAAGCAGCTGTTTTTCATTAGATCCCACATAGGGATCATAGCTGAGCAACCTGGCCCAGTTTGGCACTCTTTTAGAAGAACAAGATGGTGGGCCGTAAGGCAAGAAGACACAGGTGAAGCTGGGGTGAGTCGATTTTTTTATTTATTTATTTATATGCCGCCCTTCTCCGGAGACTCAGGGCGGCTTACAATGCGTTAAGCAATAGCCT
>JANHZT010006432.1:345648-357393 GCA_032468215.1 Stegonotus admiraltiensis
AGGGGGCGGAGTTATTTAAATTCAGCAGACTCGATCATGCGCTGAGTAGACGAGGTCGCATCCCATGCCTGACTGCCATTTCCCCCTGATCGAGAAAGGACGTATCAGGTAAGACCAACGTCCATTTCCAAGCCAAGTAATAGACATTAAGGCCATGTCCTTCTTTTTACTAAGTATTAAGACTATGACAACAACAGTAAAAATATAAACTATCTTCTTCAAATTGGCTTCTTGGACTCTATAAAAAACTATTTTTCAAGCCCAAGGTAAAACTTTTCTTCAAGTTGTGGGAAGATGAAGAAAAATCTATGAAAGATTGGAAATATTTTTCCCTAACTTGAACTTCATAGAACCAAATAATAAACAAGGGAATACATTGTCTCTTGAACATATATATTACAGATTAGATAACTTTGTAAAAAGATCATGGAAAAGATTAAATCTATCAAGTGCCTGAATAATTATTGTTTGTTCCATTACACACACACACACACACAACACAGTGTGGTGGTTTCCACTCTGTTGACTTAATGCTATATAAGCATTTACAAAACATGGTTTTAATTATACTACTCTGGTAGTTATTGCTTGAATGGTTTACTTTCCACAAATGAAAGGTTTTGTTTTGAAAGGCAGTGGGTCACGCTGTTTAAGAGAGCCCCAGATTTAGCTACTAATTTAATTTCTCATTGGTTTCACAAAGAATGATTGAAATGTCTCTTTTAGGAGATAATTTTCTAGTACTCAAAAACTATACCCCCTCTGCTAAAATTAGAGTTGGGAATTCATGCAACATGATAATTTTCGAAAAGGGAGTTTCATAGGTATAACCTCCATGCATTGAATCTCAGTAAATTATATGTGGCTGGTTTACGTATGCAGCTTGATATTTTATAAAGGGTATCCATTAAACAGATGTCCCATTAAAACCTAAAACTGCTTTTTAAAAGTTAATCAGTGAGTGTTTCTATGCCAACCCACAGATCTACAATGCCACTGTGCACCTTAGTCCAAGCAAAGTTGGCAACTCTTGCACTTGAGAATCAATTGATTGGCAGGAGAAATTGTTGGTCTGGGTGAGTCCAAGAGCTGGGCACCACTTTCTCTTCTGAGCAAATCTACATTTATGTTGGGCATTTTGTTAGATGTATATTGCATCCTTTCACTAGGTCCTTAAGTGGAATATATAGCATTTCTGTTTCCAATTTTATCCTAATAAAAGCAACTTTGGAAAGAGTATTCTACCAATACTTAATTAATGGCCTTAGGTTATTCAGGAACTTTCCATGATTGGTAGTGATATTCTCTATCTCTATCTCTCTTTCTCTTTCTCTCTTGGAAGCTTTTCTGACCTCAAACTTCTCAGAAAACTATGCTTAATGGTAACAACATTATTCACAGCAAATATCATGAGAATCAGTTTGGTGCCAGCCTAGAAATCAGGAGACTGTGAGGTCTAGTCTTGCCTTAGGCATGAAAGCCAACCTTGTGACTTTGGGTCAATCACCAGGATTCTGTGAGTTCTAGTCCTGCTTTAGGCATGAAAGCTGGGTGGGTGACTTTGAGCTAGTCACTCTTGCTCAGCTCAAACCACTTCATGGGTTGTTATTGTGGGAAAAATAGGAGGAGGAAGAAGAAGTATTAAGCATGTTCACCAACTTGAGTTACTAATGAGTTCCTTGTCATTATTAAACCGTATTTTCTTTGTATATTAAAGAAACTAAGAGAACTTTCAATAATTTTTTCTCATACTGATCAGTTCTTTTATTAGCGAATGGCCCAAGTCAGTAATTGATGTCTTTTTTAAAAAAAAGATCTATTGCTGAAATTGGCAGGATTGTCCATTGTGTATCAAAGTTAATTTAGCACTAGCACATCCCATTTGTCTTGGCTTTCATTTACAGTTTAATTGGGTCAGGATGGTATTAATAGGTTCAGGATGGCATAATCTTTAGATGAGCTGCACAATTTCTTAATTAATGTGTCTGAATACAACATTATTATTCAATGAATGCTATTAAAAGCCTAGAGTACAATGGATGTCAGTAGACACTGAAGGCAACAAGTCCCTGTGAAATGTTAAGAATGATGCTACACCATTATATGCCTCTTTGATTATTTATGCTGATTCACCCATTCAGAGTTCCAACCTGCAGTCTTTCCCATAAGCCAGGGGTGATGGTGAAGATATTCTTAGTTCTGGTCTTCGTATCATCTTCTTGCTTCTCACTATGTTTTTGGATCCCCCAATCCACAACACAAGCAAACTTTCATTTGGTTTACTTTTACTACTTGTTTGCTTTAGACTTATATCATCTATTCCACTTTAGCAAGGATCTGCTGGTACAATAGCACTCTGCTCTTTTCCTAATCAGTGGCACAAACTAATAATTTCCATTAAAAACATAACATGGTTAACACAATGGAATGGTATAATCCTAGCATGAATGTGCTTGGGACTGTAAAATACTCTTTATAAAGGCTATGCTTAGCTTTCTGATTGGTTAGGATTTTGATAGTGAGAAAATATCTCCCCCCCTCTCTCTGTTTGCTGTGTGACAAAGTTTGGCAAAGTATGACTCTGTTCAGATATAAAACATCGGGGAAAGTGAGTATAAGTATTTCAGGTCTCTTTTTCTTCAGAAACAAGAGCCAATAACTCACTAAACACTGAAGAGGTATTCATCCGATGAGAATATTAAAAGCAGCTCTTCTTGAGTTCCTTTACTGATGACTCAATCTAGTCCAATATAATTTACTAAATTCTATTATATTTACTGCATTAAGCACTAGTTCTACTCTATCTTGGGCAAAGCAATTCAGTGCTAAACATCAGCTTGCAGAGGCTGCTGTTCCAGAAAAAGAACATGCTCTGTATGCAAAACTCCCGTGTTCAACACCCATCATCTTCAAACAGGGTTATGAAAAACTGCTGTCTTGTTCTCTTCAGACAACAATAACCAATGCATTTAATCCTGTGCTGGGTAGACTAATGTTCTGACCTATGACATTACTTTTGAATATTTATATTCAAATATGTGGTGGGGGGGGAATAGCATGTATCCATGATGGCGAACCTATGGCATGTGTGCCACAGGTGGCATGTGGAGCCTGATCTGTGGGCATGTGAGCATTGCCCTAGCTCAGCTCCAGCATGCACGCGTGCACCAGCCAGCTGATTTTCGGGCCTTTCAGGCCCACCAGAACTCGGGAAATGGGCCGTTTCCAGCCTTTGGAGGGCCTCCCGGGGGGGGGGAGGCCATTTTTGCCCTCCCCAGGCCTCTGGAGCTTGGAGAGGGCGAAAAATGGGCCTACTGGGCCCACCGGTAACCTTTTTTGCTGTTGTGTACCAAAAGTGGGGAGAGTGTGGAGGGGTCACATGCACATGTGCAGGGGTTAGGGCACAGGGGGCATTGAATTATAGGTGTGGACACATGCATGCCCAACCCCCTGTGCTCCCCTCGCTTTTGGCATGCGACGACAAAAAGGTTAGCCATCACTGGTATATATATTCCTGGCACAAACCACTGTTTGTAAGACAAACCTCTGTGTACTGTATTTTGCTCCTGGGTTTTCCCAAAATAATAATCACACTGTAAACACTATGACATACCACCTCTGTATTCTGAAAAGGACTTGGAGGAGCAGCCATCCAGTTTACAGAATACAGAATAATAGAGTTGGAAGGAACCTTGGAGATCTTCTAGTCCAGCCTCCTGCTAAGCAGGAGACTCTATACCATTCCAGACAAATGATTATCCAATCTCTTTTTAAAAACCTCCAGTGATGGAGCACCCACAACTTCTGGAGGCAATCCATTCCACTGATTAATTGTTTCACTTGACAGGAAATTTCTCCTTAATTCTAGGATGGATCTCTTTTTGATCAGTTTCAAATGAAGGATGGTGGAATTCATTGTTAGCATTGCTAAGAAACAGAATAGTGGTGGGAGGATTTTAATCCTTCCAGATTAAGAGAACAGATAATGCCTCTCTCAACTAAGATTTCAGTTTAAACATTGCAGGAATATTCCCCTTCCTTCCGCTCACCTGAGCTGTTTGTCACCCAGAAGGTTTTGCTTTCTCCAGTGAGTGCTAATGCAACTCAAAGAAGGAAATCTCTCTTTGTGATATTTCACACCAGCCAAGAAAGAGATTTTTTAAAAAAAAAACACTTTTATGTAAAGAGACATGCTAGCTCTCCTAGAATCCAGGGGTTGTCATTATCAATTGTGTTCATTCAGGGACAAAAAGGGACAAACAATGCAAGCAAACAAAAAACAGCACTGCCAACTTCTGAAAATTGCCAACATTTTGCATTTTAGGTTTCTTTGTTGGCAAAAGGAGCACTGGTTTCTCCTTGATTTCTGCTGGTAAAAATGAAAGATAAACATGCTCAAATCAAATCATTGACTTTCCCCCCCTTATTGCAAGGAATAAACTGCAACACAAAAAGTTTGTTTTCAAAATATGGAAGTAGAAAAATATTATATCATCCATCCATCCATCCATCCATCCATCCATCCATCCATCCATCATCTATCATCTATCATCTATCTACCATCCATCCATCCATCCATCCATCCATCCATCCATCCATCCATCTCCCCGAATATAGTTGCAGATGCACTGATATCTAGCTTATATTTTCATTCAGACCAAAACACATTACTGAATTCTTAGATTTTGTCAGTGTGGTATGGTTTAATGGTTTAATGTCACATTCATTTTTATTCTGCATTTTCATCCTGTTGAAGATAAGGAAGCCCATCAGGAAAAAAATGACAGGAACCCTAATTTGACATTGCAAACATAGCAGAATAAACAGGGAATCAAAGTAAGACTTTTAAAAGCTAAGCACTCAAATCCTTTTGGATGGGTGAATTTGTCAGTTTTACTTTTTATTGTTTACTATTTCACTTTCCTTTCTACTTGCGTTCTTTTAAAAAAAATCTGTTATTTTGTTCTTTAAAAAGTAAATGGAAAAGAAGTTCTGGTTTGAACAGCATAGCTAGATAGACATACATACATGTACTGTATATAGCATATATAGATATATCACTTGTCCTACAGTTTATGTTACATAGAGAAAGATGTAAACCATTCCTGCATAGCTTTGGTAAGTCTTGTCAAAAGTTATTGTCTATTTTTGTGATTTTCATATTTTAACCTAAGCAGGAAATTCTAATTTCATCTCAAGTGTTGCTTTGGTAGGATTTGTATTTCAATTTAGAAAATGTACAGAGCCCACTTTCCAATTATTAATATACGGGATTATATTATTCCAAGTTGATTTTGGATGTATGACAACATATCCAACATTCTCTTGATTTTCTTTCACTTTTTTTGCTCTGCTTTTTCAGTTCTGTTGCATGAGCTATTATTTAAATTGCTTGGCCTAGATCATCCCAGCGATCCATGGATTTTTGTAGTACTTTAAAGGTAAAGGTAAAGGTAAAGGTTCCCCTCGCACATATGTGCTAGTTGTTCCTGACTCAGGGAGTGGTGCTCATCTCCATTTCAAAGCCGAAGAGCCAGTGCTGTCCGAAGACGTCTCCATGGTCATGTGGCCGGCATGACTAAATGCCAAAGGCACACAGAATGCTGTTACCTTCCCACCAAAGGTGGTCCCTATTGTTCTACTTGCATTTTTTACATGCCTATGAACTGCTAGGTTGGCAGAAACTGGGACAAGTAACAGGAGCTCGCCCCGTTATGCGACACTAGGGATTCAAACCGCTGAACTGCTGACCTTTCGATCAACAAGCTCAGCATCTTAGCCACTGAGCCACCACATACCTAGTACTTTAGCCGGCATGATAATATTCCAAAGCCATAAACAAAATTATGTTATTTGTCATAGCCTGGTAGATTTATAGGAAGATGAATAAATGAGGCAAAGGACAATGTGATGTAAAAGTAAAGGAAAATAATTTAGCACCTAGGGTACCAAATAAATAAATTTCAAAAATTAAAAATGTATTGAACTCATGAATGCTGTACAAAATAAGGACAATGACTTTTTTTCTTTTGTGCAGTATATATTAATTTTAATGCAAATGCCTCTGGCATCCTCAACAACAAAGCAAGGGTGTTTTGAGTTGGTGAAGCTGACTCTGTCATTTGGGATGAACAAATAATTTGGGATGAGCAAATTTATCAGTTTTATTTCTTTGCTGATGCTATGCTGTTTGATTCAAAACTCTGTCAGTCATTTTTACTTTGGTCAAAGACTAGCATAAATCTTAGGTTTCTTTCCCTCCATTTCTATCGTAGTTTGCATTTTGCCTTATTTTTTTTAATCATTAGCACACTTTTCTGCATTTTTATTTAGATAAGTGCTTGATGGGATTAAGGAAACTGAGTATCAATGAATATTCAATGTTCTTTCAATTTGCATGTTGAATCAGGACTTTAACTAAGCTTCTATTAAAATGCAGATCAAATTAATTTCTTCTATCTCCCCATTTATCATGTTTCTGGACTCCAGGTTATGGCACTTCCCCTTATATAATCTATAATAAAGAATGTTTAGTTTTTGGATGTCCAAATTGCTTGCTTTTATTTCTGAAAAGAAACTCATGTCTTAACAATTCATCGTTGCTTAACTTCTGTACAGAAATTTCAAACAAAAAAAAATCCCCCTCAAAGATCAGTTCTGCCTGTCTCCTGATGATCACACGGGACACAGAAACCTGTAATTTTCTGGTCAAGTGGATAGTCATTGTGCTTTCTTTTGCTTTTACTTCCCCCTCTATCCTACAGTCCTAGGGTTCCTTTGCGGTCTTTAATTACTAAGATCCTTGTTACTCTTGAAGTTCAGACAAGGTCAAATAGATATCTGTTGTCAGGTTCCATAAAGACTGGAAAAATAAACCTCAGCACACAAAAGCAGTAACCAAGTTTGTTTACCCTGCTATCGGTACTAACTGACCACCTTAAAGTGTTACAGAAAGGAATCTTTGTTGGAACTGACACTCCTGGCTCCCCATCACCTTTTACTCCGTATACAGCTCCACCCCAGTGCAATCACTCAATTATCCAATTAACCTGTATCTTCCCTCTCCCTCCCCAATCCATCGCAAGCGGCTTCAGTTGTTCTGCCCTGGTCCATCTTTCCTTAAAGTGATAGATGGTGATAAACTGCTTCAGTGCATGAGTCTGACGTCATCCAGCATGTTGCTGGGAAGTCGAAGTGAGAGGCATGCCTCGGGGCTGATGACCCAGGACAGCAGGCACACAGGAAGGGTCATCAGCAAAAGTGTGCAGCAGTGGAATGGCGATCCCCACACGAATGGCGGCCCCAAGTACCATCACAGGGCTGACATCTATAGAGTTTCTCATTGCTTTTTTCCCCTTCATCTTGTCTAGTCCGAATGTCCAACAAGAGCTTACATCGGCCCAATGTCTGTTTTTTTTAAACAGAGTGAAATGCTCCCGGTTCGGACCGGATCACCCGATCCGGTACCTAGTTAATCTGGGGTTTTAAATTTGTTTGTGGGGTCTTAAATTTTCTTGGCCAATCTATTTAATATTTTTAATAATGGTTTTAATGTTTGTATTATCTGTATTTATCTGGCTGTTCACTGCCCTGAGTCCCGCTGAGAGAAGGGCGGTATACAAATTTAAATAATAAATAAATAATAAATAAATAAATGGAGGCAGGTGGTTCAGAGAACCAGTAGCAAAAATCCTACCCCCCCCCCATTGCCCAGCTGAGCCACACACTCATCAGAGGCTTTTTTTTTTTTATTTCTAAAAGCATTTTTTCTACAACCTCTTCGGCTGAAGAGGTTATAGAAAAAAATGCTTTTAAAAGTAAAAACAAAAGCTCTGCTGATCAGGCAAGTCAGCTGCGATCGTCAAAGGCTTAAAAGAAAAAAAGATCATATTGTGATGTGACCTAGCCTCTGCCGATCAGGCAAGTCAGCCGCGATCGTCAGAGGCTTTAAAAGCATTTTTTAAACAACCTCTTCAGGCGTTTTTAAAAGTGGTTTTAAAAGTAAAAAAAAAAAGTTGTCCACGCCCACTCAGTCATATTTCCCCACCACCACCAAGCCACACCCACAGAACCAGTAGTAACAAAATTTACATTTCACCACGGGACCACCTTGTCCTTGAATGGCTGGGTGGACTGGACATTAACATTTGAACTACTGTAAGTCCCTGTATTTGCCATACGCTAAATAAATAAATTCTTCATTTTGTTTTTAAGAGCAAAGGGTTTTTTTATTTACTTCGCCTATGTAAAAGGATTAGAATTGTTTCTCTTATCTAAGAATCTTCCTTATCATATCAGGTGAGGGTCAACATGATCAATATCAGCAAATATTGTGATGTGTGACCTAGCAGATGTTGATTTGTTCAAGACAGAGTAAAAACAACTCTCCCTCACATCCAACTTCCCTTGTTGGGTCATAAAAATTGTTTGTTCCTCCTATTTTAAAAAAAAGGAGAGCACCTCCTTTCCTGATCTGACTTTTTTGTCTAGTTCTATGGAAAACAGCTTGATGGTACACAAAGGGGTGGGGGGACCTTCTAGACAAGATGTCACAGTGAAACATCTGTCCTGAGGATTTAATCTACCAACAGCAGGAAATTGATAGTTGTCGTAACTAAGGAAGAGATAAGCATGAAAAAGTCTTCATCACTCATGACATAGATAAACAGAACAAATATTGTATTATTTTATCACAATTAACAGGTTTATTTAAAAATTCTTATTTTTCTCCTATGTTTGGGAGAGTTTTATAGTTGAATATTGGTCAGTTCCTTCATGCTCAGTTTGTAGCTTTCCAAATATTGATATTCAACCATTTTCTTCCTATTACATCTCAGATCCTGAACCAAAGTGAAGCTGTCATTTTCTTCTGTTGGACTCCTAAAATAAAAGGGGAAGATATTTTGGCAATGTATGGATTTCCTTGACTATTTCATACAACTCATTATCTACTATGTACAAAGTCCCTTTCTCCTTTCTGTGAATAGTGCTGTAGAAACTTAGTTGATAGACCAATCACTTCCCATGTTCAGCTATGGGAACTTCATATTTAGTGCAATGCAGGGTACATAGGAAATGGGAAGTCTACTTGAGGTTAGAAAAAGAGAATAAAGTTTATTTTGGGGTAATTCAAATATAAACAGTAGTTGCTTTGCTAGAACTCACAAAGATGTGTTTATTGTTATGAACACAAAAATGGGAAGGAGACCAGCTATTGTCATTCAGTGGCCATTTCCTGTAAAAAAAATGAGGACACCCCTTTAATAGCTATATTCACATGAATATTCTGTTATTTCTTATTATGTATTTCTGAGTCCATGTTCTCAATGAGGCATGAGTGGAAAAAAATCTATTCTCTACATTCTTTGAAGACTGTCACTTTCATTTCCTGATATCTATGTTTAAAAAGTGTATCTATTAAAAAATAGATACAACTAAAAGATAGGATAGATCTGTATGTAATTATGAAACTAGTTTAGTTACTTGGAATTGGTCAGAATATTCATACACATTTATTTATCTGAGGCAATTACTTCTACTGAGTTAAGTAGCTTATATGAATGAGCCGTAGTGGCACAGTGGTTAGAGTGCAGTACTGCAGGCTACTACTGCTGCCTACCGGCTGCCTATAATATGGCAGTTCAAATCTCACCAGGCTCAAGGCTGACTCAGCCTTCCATCCTTCTGAGGTGGGTAAAATGAGGACCCAAATTGCTGGGGACAATAAGCTGGCTCTGTAAACCACCTAGAGAGTGTGGGAAGTGGTATATAAGTCTAAGTGCTATTGCTATTATAGATCTCAGTTCAATCCTGGTCTCATTGTGATTAGTTGCTTTCAGTTACAAGCAAATAATGCAAGTGAGAACAATACTTATAATAATTATAATAAACTTGTAATTGTGAATTAGAAGAAAGTAGTAAAAGTGAAGGCTGGGTGGATGGAATGGAGGCAAATGGAAATAGGGAAAATATAATAGGGAAAATATAGAATGATACAGGCTGTTCTGCAAAGATATTGAATGGAGTTGTTTGGTTTTGCTTAGTGGCTCAGGAATTAGTTTTGCCTTGAAATTTATGTGGATTGCTCCTAGTGAAACTAAGGTTGATGATAGAATCCTACACACATATTTTTTTATGGAATTAATCCCCTTGGAAAACTGAAAATAAACATGCTTCTTCATTTCCCTGCAGGGGCTGATGTGTACTGATAAGAAAAGTGATTACAAAATCTTTAGCTAATATAAATTTTATACGCTTGCATCAAGTTTCCGATATTAGTGCAGCTTCATTTCATGCAAAGCCATGCATCAGGTTGTAACACACAGATAGTGGGAAATCAGCAATGCAAAACTCAATGCCTATTGGTAGAAAAACTGAGTGAGAAGAAAATTGATCAGCAATACAATCTGAAAAAGTCAACCCTCACTGTGCAAACTCAGAGCCAAATAAATTGGAACAGTATCAGATCATTCAAGTTTGATGTGATGCAGGCAGAATTGATAAAATGAGCAAGGCATCAGATAATCTGAGGAATTAAGCACTGTGTGTTTGAGTGTAGATATTAGTTACAGAACATATGTTCTGTTGCATAAGTATGTGTAAGTATATGCAGAGTAAGTCTCATTGCTAACAGAGCTAAGTCTGTACGTTATAGTTAGAGAAGTTCCAGTCTTAAAATCCATCAGCCTGAGCCTACAATTTTAGGGATGGGAAAGAGATAGATGACAGGCAACAGATATTGACTGAAGATACATGCAATATAGAATTATGTAGAAATCACAGATGTGATGAATTATCATTTTAAAAGCATTCTTGACAAACCTTTCATATTTTATTAAACTTTCACTTCAAACTAGCCTTAAGCACAATTGAATGAAGATTGCTTAAAGCTTTGATATAGGAGCTTGCTCCCAAGTTAGCTTGATCTGTTTTCATTCCATACATAGGAAATCCTGCTTATCTTCCTTGCCTAAGGCAAAACTTAGACATGGGTGTTGTAATAGGAACAAAGCTTGGCTGACCTTGGCTGAATCTCCAGCTATCTAGCCCTCATTAAATACCTATCATAAAATGGACAGATATATTTTCTCCTGGACCCATGGGGAAATGGACAAGTCTATAAGGGTCGGATAAATTTCTGCACTAGGATGGGCAGACAGAGATTCACATTTCCAAGATAGACATAGGTATCACGAGATATCACGAGATAGCTATGAGGAAAAACTTCCATGTTGTGCAATCTTGAATTCCAAATGGAAAGGTAAGGCACATGTATAACACAATTTATTATTACTATATTCAGACCCAAATTGTTTTATTTTACTATTCTCAAAGCAAATATCTAAAAAGGTATTTTATTTTGCACTGTGGATTAATTATTTATCTGGAGGATGTGGTGGCTGCATTCAGAATAAGGGAGTTGGAAGAGACCTTGGAGGTCTTCAAGTCCAACCCCCTGCTCAAGCAGGAGACTCTCTACCATTTCAGACAAATGGTTGACCAAACTCTTCTGAACATTTGCCAGCGTTGGAGCACCCACAACTTTTGAAGGCAGACTGTTCAACTGATGATTTTTTCTGTTAGGAAATTTCTTCTTAACATCCTGGACATAAACTGTTTCAACTCCTACCCTCAAAACGACACTATAGAGCACTGCACACCAAGACAGCTAGACACAAGAACATTTTTTTCCTGAATGCCATCACTCTGCTAAACAAATAATTCCCTCAACACTGTCAAACTATT
>JANHZT010006433.1:40500-53473 GCA_032468215.1 Stegonotus admiraltiensis
GAGAGCATATGCACCAAAGACAAATTCCTTGTGTGTCTAATCACACTTGGCCAATAAAGAATTCTATTCTATTCTATGCTATACCAGAAATATTTTTCCTCTGAACATATTCTTTCTGCATTCCTTCCACTTTCACCTTGCAGATAAAGTTTGTACCCACAAAACATTTTGATGGGACTTTCCAAAAAGACATAAAAATATGGAAGTGCAGCTCTTCTGTTTTGTAATTGCAAATATTGCCATTAGGTAACATCTAATACAGTAGATGAGACAGTATTTATTCTTAAACTAGATTATGTTCAAAATTCATCGTCCTCATCTATCCGTAGGTCCAAAGTCAATATCTCCCCTTCCAGCATCTTCTCCCCAGTTTTTAAAGCTGTGTTTCCCCACAATGTCAATATGCATAGGAAAAAGTATTGAGTCCTTTTTTTTTAATTAGACATGTCATTCCATAACTTTCTGACACAACTGTATCAAGAGATATTAGAGCAGAGGTGTTCAAATGTGGCAGCTTTAGGACTTGTGGACTTCAACTCTCAGAATAGCATAGCTGGCTGGAGAATTCTGGGGGTTGAAGTCCACATGTCTTAAAGCTGCCAAGTTTGAAGACCTCTGTACTAGAGTATTAGTATATTTTAGAGCATAACCGTGCCCATTCAACCAAAGACACTATACATGTATATTCCTAAATTGCCTAAATTGGACAATTAACACCAATTGTTGGCTTCCAATATTTACTTGACAATAAATAAGCATGATATAACTCCAGATCTGAACAATCAAACTCTCCTCATTAATTGGTAACTCCATTTTTCTGTACAGATATTCTTGGAATTGAAGAACCCCATTGAGATTTTGTAAACAAAACAAAACAAACAATTTCTGGACATATTTTCCAGATATATAAACTTGAATTCCCTTCCGAATATAAATTAAGCTGTTTCTAATGGAAGGTAGCGAGCCTATCAGCCATCATGCTTTGACAAGCTCAAGCCATCATTGATCAGGGGATGTGGATAGCTAGCCATTTACTAAGCCTCTGTTACAAAAAAGAATGCAGATGCTAAGAGATCCGTGAGAGTCACATGCTACAAAGAAAGTAAGCACAATGGACTCCCCCAGCAGAGCCTTCCCTCCCTGAGTAAGACTTGGTCCATTCTTGCTCCACAGGGTCCCATTAGTGGAAGGAACTACTTAGTTTGATCAAGGAAAGGAAACACAAGGAGGGGGCTAATTCTGACATTGCGTGGCCTTTCAAAGTTACTCTGCCAGCCTGGAAAGCAAGTTGCAACAGCAAGGCCCATTATAGTGATTCATGCATTAGTGATTTACCATGGGAGGGAAAAAAATGCTTCTACTGCATTTTCTTTATGTGAGCAGAAACACACACATACGCACATACCAACTCCTGCAATTGACTTTCTTTCAGTGGCCTTAAATGCTTATTGCTCCAAGTAATGTGTGCCAATAAAAAGAGGTTTATAACTTGATGGATTTTCAACATTCTTTAGAGTACATGAAAATGGCACGGGGCAATTTTTGCACTGGTAAGAATCCTATGGGTTTTTTTTTTTTAAATTAAAATTAAATTTTAATTTAAAATTTTAAACATCCAATGATTTTAAAAACGCGGTGGCCCTCTCTCCTCCCCACCTCAGGGCTCTCAATAGTCCAATGCATTGCATGTCATTCAGGAAGCATGATTATTATTTCATTATCTTATTTTTATAGTGCTGTTTTCCAGAAGGAGTCCAGTGTGATGGATAAAGAGAACGATAAAAAGACCTTTGAGAAAAACAAATAAAACCACGTATCTTAAAGCAAGATAATAAAATATAAGAATTAAAACAAAACTGATGGCACTATAGGGTATAACAAAGGTGGACCTATTTCCGTGACATGCAGATCCTAAATGCAAAGTATCTCAAGAAACAATTAATTTTTGAATCAGAGACAGTAATAATTATAGTACATTAAGATATTGGTTGAGAGTGGTGCGGTGGCCCAGAGGTAGAGCTCTCGCCTCACAATCAGGAGGCTGTCAGTTTGATCCTAGGTAGAGGCAGATATTTCTCTCTCTGGGCATACTGAGAATTTATCTGCTGAATAAAACTCCGCATTAGTGACAGGAAGGGCATCTGGCCGGGAAACACTCAGCTCCATTCAGTTGCCCAGACTCCACCCTGCAAGGGATTATGGGGTTGTTAAAAGAGAATGATTAAGATAATGGTTGAGTAGACATGTCTTTGTTCTTACATGGTTGTTTGATTACTTTGGGCTGCCTATCTGGCAGACGTATTGGAAGTTGTGGGTTGTGAAGTACTAAAAGTTTCAATAAAGGAAGCACAAAAAAAAACAACAACAAACACCCCACCACCCACACATCCCTACTCCAGAGTGTAACATTGGTGGATCACTCAAAAAGTAAGCACAATAATATTTACGCTTCTAGCACTCTGTATTTTCATTTTAAATAAACATCATATGCTTACTTTTCTTTGGGGTATGGATTATATATGCATACATCTGCATAAAATTTTCTCCTTTTTTCTGTTTCTTCTGGAAGGAGGAAGGCGAATTTATGCGCATGAGTTTACTTCTGTGCTTCAGTACATTTGAGTGGTTTGTTAAGTGGGGATGCGAGGTGTGGCTGGTATATGCAGATGAGGATCTGTTTTCACAATGGAGTCCCTTGTTTTACAGTCTGCCAATTTTAATTAGTAATTATTAATTTGCGGTTGCTTTTTTTGTCTAGTTCCGTGATGGCAAACCTATGGCACAAGTCGGGTAATGGGCCGTTTCTGGCCTGTGGAGGGCCTCTGGGGGGGTGGGCAAGGCCATTTTCACCCTCCCTGGGCTCCAAGAAAACCTCTGGAGCCTGGGGAGGGCAAAAAACTGGCCTACCGGGCCTACTGGGCCATCGTGTGCCAAAAGCGGGGGTTGCAGGGGGGGGGTTGCGCATGCATGCACGGCAGGCAGGGTGCATTGAATTATGGGTGTGGGCACGTGTGCGCACGACCCCCCTGTGCTCCCTCCGCTTTTGGCACACAATGGCAAAAAGGTTAGCCATCACTGGTCTAGTCTTTCCTCTTTGCTTTTAAACAGTTTCTGGCAGATAGGTACAGTGTACACAATATATGTGTATGTGTATGTATATGTATATGCATGTGAACAGAGGTGACTGTGTCAAGTACCTTCAGAAAAAGGTACATAAGTTGACATTCCATGTTGTCTGGTTTTATAATTCTTTTCTGGTCATTTGTTCCTTGTAGAGGTGAGGCTACTCTAAAAGTCAGAATTGCCTTTCTTTGCAGCAAACGCAGGAAGGCTTTTCCATACGCCCCCGATATATTTTCCACTGGCAGTAATGAACAGTCCTCCAAATTTATTCTGCCAGAGGCAAAGTGGCCAGGGAGGCGAGCACTAGTGAAAGCGCACCAGCTTATCCCCATTTCAAAACATTACAAAAACAAGAGGTTCAGCGCACAATGTACAGTACACACAACGGAAAGTGTGCCCAGTTGGGGCTCCTGTCAGCTTGGTTTTCCAAACGTAGCCTGACACATATTGTTGAGCAAACTGTTAAAGCCTCTGTGATCTGGAGCTCCATTTGACATGCCTTCCAAACAGCCATTTGTAAAGAAGATGGCATTTCTGGAAAGGTATTTTGCTGCAGCTCCACAGTGTGGTTTGGCAGTTGTGGTGCTATTGCTTAATACAGCAAAGAAAGCATTGTGCCTGAATACTAACAGCCTGAAGCCTATCACATCACACTGCTTCTGCCTTCCCTTCCCTTCATCTGTGGCCATACTTGTTTTCAGAGAGAAGAGCCAACCACAACATACGGATTGGGATTACTGAGGTGTTGTTCTTAGGCTGTGGTACATATATGTACCACAAAGGACATGAGCGTACACAGTGTCTTGATGGATTACCGATCCATCAAATATAAGCCAACAGTTTGATGCAGGTATTAAAAAAGTAAATCCAATTGTGGATTTTATCAATGGAAATATGGGTTCAAGATCAATCATTTTCCTATTCTTCATTAGTCAGATGCGCACCTACAAACTGTATCCAGTTTCGGGCACCCTCTTTTGGAAGAATGGGGTCAAATTGAACCACGTGGAGAGGAAAGCTGTTAAATTAATGAAAGGGCTAGAAGGAGAAAAAGTTGGAGGTATTGTCTGTGGTTAGCCTTGAGAAGAGAAAATGGTGGAAAGACATGATCACGGTCTTCAGCATCTGGATAGCTGTCATGTAGAAAAGGAGATGGTCTTGCTCAGGCTTGGTAGGACAGAAGGTAGGACAGGAAACAATTGGGTTAAATTAAAAGGAAGTGGGTTTTAGTTCTACTCAGGGGGGAAAGATCTAGTGGTAAGAGTTTTTCAACAATAAGCAGGTTACCTGGGTGATAGTGGACTCTCCTGTGTGGAAGGTATTCAGAGAAATTCAATGTAGTAGTATTTGCTATAGTAGTGGATTCTTGCATGAAGCAGAAGGCTGGGATAATAGGCAATCTTCAAAGTTCCTTCTAACTCATTTTCTATGACTCAATTATTCTATGTGTTATTAAAACACCCAGTAGTGTGCGACATCAAAATATTGCCTAATTTTATGACAAAGACTATTTCTTTGTAAGATCTTTGTGTTAACTTTATTCCATCTGAATATTGCTGGAATAAAAGGCTTTTCTTCCTAATCACCCTGCCAGCATTTTTATCTTGCACATTGACTGTTGAAACTTTGACAAGCCAGCACAGTGAAAATAAAAAGAAGAGGAAACATTCGCAATTGCCATTAATTGAGCTGCCTTGTGCTGGCAAATTAAGACATTCACTGTAAAGCATTTTAATGTCTATCGAAATCAGACTTGTCAGCAACCTCCAACTTTGATTCAAGGGCCTGAGCTTTGGTTAGCATTCCAGGACCAGAAGCAATTTTTTAAAAGGCCCATTAACACTTTTCATGAGTTAGAACCTAGCATGAAAATTGGATGGCTGTTTCTTGCTTATGGATATTACAGCTTGCTTCACGCTCGCATCCAATATGGTGGATCCCACATGAGCACAGTTTTAATGCTTTTAAATATATGATTTTGACTTTTCATATAATGCTTCTCAGTTTTTCCAATTATCAGAACTGGTGAGGATTATATTACAGAGGGAGCTTAATGAAGCTCAGCATCTTCAATTACCTCCTAGCAAATGACTCTAGCTGGGTCTTTTGTCTTTTCATTTGTACAACTGCTGAATTTCTAAACTGCTGCTGCTGCAAGGGGCTGGGATGTTGGGCTGTTCCTTAGGGCACCGTGTCTTGTTTTACTGTTGTTTATTAAGGTTTTTACTTTAATATTTAATTTTTTTGGGGGTGGGAGATGGATAAGTTGGTTTGAGCCTTGTTGGATTGAAAGGCAATCAAATGCAGAAAAGGCAAATCAATGCTAGGATGCTAAAAGATTATGATCTCTGTCCTGTGTAAGGGCTTTTTTTTTTTACTTGGGGAGAGAATATGAGTACATTATAGATCTGTGATGGTGAACCTATGGCACGTGTGCCACAGGTGGCACGCGGAGCCATATCGGTGGGCACACGAGCGTTGCCCTAGCTCAGCTGCAGTGTGCATGCACACACCAGCCAGCTGATTTTCAGGCCTTCTGGGCCCACTGGAAGTTGGCAAACAGGCCATTTCCAGCCTCTGAAGAGCCTCTGGGTGATTGGGGAAGGCCATTTTCGCCTTCCCCAGGCTCCAAGAAAGCTTCTGGAGCCTGGGGCGGGAGAAAAATGGCCTACAGGGCCCACCGTACCATTGTGTGCCAAAAGTGAGGGGGGCACAGAGGGGCAGGGCGCATTGAATTATGTGTGTGGGCATGCACATGTATAAGCCCATGCTCCCCACGCTTTTGGCACACGATGGCAAAAAGGTTAGCCATCACTATTATAGATCAAACTGCACATCTTAAACAAAATATATTTAGACTGAATTTGGTATTTTTATCCATCTATCAAGTCCTTCCCAAGGATCTGGGACAGACAGATGTTGTTGTTTGAAGGCCTTAGAGCAGGGGTGGATTCTACTTACCTTTACTATCAGTTCGCAATGGGGCTGCACACGCTCTTGCTTCGCTCGTGAACACCTGCACTCTTCTGCGCATGCACAGAAGTGTTTTCATGATGTCAGGGTCAGTGGGCGGGGCCTCCTGCCAGTTTTACTACCGGTTCTATAGAACTGGTGCAAACCAGGAGCAACCCACCACTGTCTTAGAAGTATCATCACAGGATGTAAGCTGTACTGAGTAAAGCTGCCTTTCGCAATTGACTGGGGATGAATTTGTCAATGCCAATGGTATTTCAATTATTTTGGGATTGCACCCAAGGCATGTATTACTATCATTGCTTTCTTTTGCCACAGCTGCTCTCCTTCTATTTGCAAGTCCTTGTTTTGTGTTTTGTGAATTATTACGGTTTGTACACAGTCAGGCAGATGTTTATTGTTGTTCCGAATGGAATTGGACTATAAAGGAATGATGAAGGAAAACAGCTGATTCAGGAGTGAGTAACCTTCTATTATCTACCTGTTTGCAGCCTGTAAAGATTCCCTTCCCAGTTGCCAGTGACAACCAATGGTGGGGCTCACTCTAAATATAAATCACATCATTTTTCAATACTTGAATATTTTGTTTTCAGTGCTGTCCCTTCTCATGCAGTTAATTCCATGCAAAGATTAAATTTACAGCCATTGGACATTTATGGACCCCTATTCATGATTTAGTTGGCCTTGCCCATTTTTTAAAATGACCACCTACCTTTTTGGGTTTGTTACCCCAGTACTGGACTGCAGCTCTTCGTATCCCTCACTATTGGTGCTTCTGACTGTGATTTTGGGAACGAGAACTTCAGCAGTGTCCAGGGAGCCTTTGGAAAGCAGGATAATATGCTGCTCGTTTAAATGGCGTATTGAAAAGAACAATAACCACAATTCTCTAATGTAATCGTGATTGCTTATTAAATGCTATCCTTCTTTGACACAATATACCAAACACAGAGCATTTTAAAATTTCCCATCTCTTTTTAAATGATGTATTTAGCTCCTTTTAATTTTGTCCATTCAAGCAATGTTGGCGTGATTTCCTACAGTAAATCACTTTGCCCACTGTTTAATGTGAACAGATGGCTAATGGAAAACATTACCCTGAGAAGTTAACAAACCCTGCCCCAAACAGGACCAGAAATTAGTATACAGTATTTAGCAATTATGCAAATACATATATATATATATATATATACATATTCTGTAAGAATAGAATGTTAAGGGCACTTTGAGGATTTTAAAGCACACAACCTGGTTATTGGCATAATTTTAATATTCTTCTAATGTTGCTTTAATATACTTTGGGTTCCTGTTCCCTTTTCAGTAAATTTTCAGTAATTTTGTTTCAGTAAACATTTTCAGTAAAAGTTATTTTCAGAATATTATTTTATTCTGAAACATACCTTAGGAAAGTGAATGTTTGATTTTTTTTTCTAGTTTCCTTTGCTTTTTCATTTGGAAGCTCGGGAATCTACTGCAAAGTTATAATCATTTTTTTGCATCGTACTGCTTTTCCTTTTTTGGGAGTTTGGAGGAGGGTTTAATGCCTCTCTCAAACCGTATTTCTACCTTCCTGCTTTTGGGATAGTGTGTGGCCTCGGCATACCGTGCAAAGCCCTCAGAATTTAGGAAACTGCACTCCTCTGATCAGTGGTGGGTTGTCCCTGGTTCAGACCGGTTCACAAGAACCGGTAGTAAGACTGGTGCGAGGCTTCTCCCACTGACCTGGACGTCATCATAAGTGAACTGCGCATGTGCAGAAGCTTCTGCGCATGCGCAGAAGAGCGCACACAGGTACACTGCGAACCGGTAGTAAAGGTAAGTAGAACCCACCCCTGCCTCTGATTGAATAGGGAGCAAGAAGGATTATACCATCTCTTTTTCCTGCTTTGCTTCCCCTGCCTACCCCAACCTTTAACCTAAGCAAGAAGTGAGTGTTTTTAAACAGTTTGGGCAGCATCTGTTTGGGGTTTGGGGAAAAGAAACATGATGATGCCAGGGGAAAGCACCGTTGCTGGGATCACATGTGGTCTTCGAACAATCAGTGTAGGCATATGATTTGTCTGCCTGCCCTGCTGCTGGAAAAGAAGATTGAGGAATCTTTGATCCTCTGATAATTGCCGCTGGTCTGTCCTCACTACATGTTAGTCTGTGTGCAGCTTGACATGCAGCTAAATCTACCTATCCTCCAATAAAATAGGCCATGTAGGTAGATCTGGATGCTTTACTGAAAGAACAGGATATGGTGAAACTGGGGAAAATAGGAATACGTACAATGAGAACCAAATACAAGATACAAGCAGTATTGAGTTACTGCTGAACATAACAATGAATAAATACAAGTAATTTAAATCTCACCAGTGATGCTCTGTGTGTGGGATGTGGGTTTGTCCATGGGTGACCATGTGCCACGGATTAAGATGGATTCTTCTTTGTGCTTCTACCTTCTCCAAATGCTAGAGGAAATGGAGTCTGGCTTCCCAGCATGCACTTGTTTTGAGAGCACGGGCTGATGGGTAAAAGAGGTTGGGTCAGCTTCAAACAATATACCTGGTATTTGTCTCTCCGGCCACTAGATGGGGCGAGAGAGCAACAACAGTACATAAAGATTGTATGTCGGGGCATATTTGTCTCTCCGGCCACTAGATGGGGCTAGGGACCAACAACAGTATATAAAAGTTATATGCTGGGGCATGACAGCAGCATTACAGTTCCCAGCATCCTTCACCGCTCTTCATACTGTGCTGGCTGTACTCTTTGAGCCCCAGCCTTACTAGAGGACAAAGGGATGGTAGTTCATTCATGGTAGAGCCATCATCTTTCAGAGTTTGCTCTTGCTCAAAAGCAACCCATTTCCCCATTATCTGTTTGATAGGCAGCCTGTCGATCTCTTCAGAAATGAGTGCAAATTGCAACAGGAATAGACCACTTGTCCTTCAGCTCAGGTTGGGGGAACAATGTCAAAAATAGATAAGGGGCTTTCACTGTGAGAAGAGCTGTTTGTGTAGATGGTTGGTGTTTTGTGCCTTTTTGTGTTTCAATGTTTTACGTGCAACAAATGTTCGATGTTAACATCCTCCATACCAGCCGTCTTCCCACTGATGATTTTATTAGAATAAATAATCTATCCCTTGCCAATAGTGAATCAAATCACATTTACTGTATTTAATACAGCCCTGAGGCCAGATGCAAACAAGATATTGAATAAAAGAAGCACCACATTTTTCTATATATACGTATATGTGTATAAAAGAAAAACAATGAGTATAATAGAGTCTAAAAAGTAAGGCCATAGCTATTAAAATGAATCCAAATAAAATACAGGTGGTCCTCGATTTACAATAGTTCATTTAGTGACAATTCAAAGTTACAATGGAACTGAGAAAAGTGTCTTATGACCAATTTTCACAGTTACAACCTTTGTAGCATCCCCACGATCATGGGATCAAAATTCAGATGCTTGGCAATTGTTTCATACTTATGACCATTGCTATGTCTCAAGGTCATGTGTTCACCCTTTGCGACCTTCTGACAAGCAAAGTCAATGAGGAAGTCAGATTCATTTAACAACCGTCTTACTAAACTTATCAACCTCAGTGATTCATTTAACAACCGTGGCAAGAAAGTGGGGCAAAGTTCACTTAACAAATGTCTCACTTAACCACAGAAATTTTAGGGTCAATTGTGGTCATAAGTTGAGGACTACCTGTACTACTATAAGAAGTTCCAATCCTAAGTAATGGTACAGCATACTGTACAAATGGTAGCACAGAACTGGTAATTTGAGAGGTTATTTTCAAATCCTTGTCTAAGAGCAATAGCATTTAATAGAAATCACATTCCTTACCTAGAACTTGCCAATATCTGGATAGAAATATTAACGATTTGTGGATTTGAAATGGATAAGGGGTGGTTATGGTGTCAAAGTGCACATAGTGTGACTAGTTTTGAGACAACCCAGGAGCAAAATACAGTAAACAAGTTTGTCTTTCAAATAGTGGTTTATCTACAAGGAATATATACATACACATACTGGGCAAAGTCAGGCAATCAATCATCAACTACAGCATGGAAGCACACTCGGAGAGAGGGCCTCTCTTATAAAACAGCCTCTCTTATAAAGCAGCCTCTTAAAGTGGTAAAAAGTCAAATAACCCTGCTGATTCATTACTACCATTGCATCATCATTACAACATTACAGCATTACAGCAGCTGGTCAGCTATTAAATCAATATTACCCTGACATATAGGAAGATGTGATCCTTAGTTGTAACCTTTAAGGCATACATTTTTAAAAGTTTATTTGTATTTATTATGATGAAAGCTGCAAGTCACTTCTTCAAACATTGCTTTTTCTTTTTTCTTTTTTGCCTTTTTGCCTTTTTGCCTTTTTGCCTTCTGTTTCTTTTTGTTTTTCTTTGCACTGTTTATTTCTTATACTTTTATATTGTGTTATTGTTAAAATTATTATTTTAAAAAGAATAAACAATTTGTCTTTTCCAAATGCAGGGCACATTTGACAAAAACTGTGATGTAGTTCACAGCTCAAAAATGCATAATGAAGTGTAAAAAAATGAGGAAATCTGTTGCTACATGGGCAAAGCATATTATATTTGTCTTGCAGACGTATACATCTGGAAGAACAAACACGAAATGTTATGCAGTTTAAGAAAATGTGTGTCCAGCTAAGTATATAAGGAGAAAAGCATATGAAAAATAAATATTAAATTGTTGAAGAAATATGAAGAAAGAAAGAAAAAGGAAGGAAGGAAGGAAGGAAGGAAGGAAGGAAGGAAGGAAGGAAGGAAGGAAGGAAGGAAGGAAGGAAGGAGGGAAGGAAGAGGGGGAATAGGAAACAATCAAAAGAAATACTGATTTGTCCATCTCTGTGCAAGGGAAGAATTACTTTTTAAGGGTCCAAGACGTATTGTCTAAATTTCTGAGTAGGAGTTGATCAAATTTGACAGCAGAACTTGAAGGGTAACCATTTGTAAATAATTAGAATTCTTAAACAGCTGCAATTGATAAAAGTAGACTAGTTCCAAAGAGATAGTTGCTGTAGGGAACTGTATCTATACATTAGGTTTTCCTGATGGTGGTCTTTTCATCAAGACCACCATCACTGCCCCACCCTTTCTGAGATCAAATGTATCTTTGATAGACAACTCTTTCAGTGACTATCTTAAAGAATCCTCGCATTGTTTCCACTTTAAAAATTGGCCTTAAACACAGCAGTCTCCATATCAATGGAGCGGCACCTTAAGAAAACACGTTTTGATTGAATTATAAGCCAACATTTCATACTGCATGCTACTTTCATTTGATTGTATGGGGCACAGCCCACCAGTTTTCTCTGCTATTTAATGTTCTTTCTGGAAGAAATACAGATGGTAAAAATTGCATTTTGGAATAAAGAGGTATGTTTTGATGTAAATTTGTAGGAGTGAATGAAGTGCAATAAATGGTATAATTCAGATAAGGGGAAACAGCTATAGTAAATAATGGGAAATTAAGGATTCTTTGAAAGCTGAGGTGATTTCACTGAAATGTCGACATGTGAATTGAAAAAACTTGTTTGGAAACATGAATTGTCAACTGTGTAATGAATCCAATTCCTTCTCAAGGGACTGAATATTCCTTAGACATACAGACCAGGGGTGGGTTCTACTTACCTTTACTACCGGTTCGCAACAGGATCTGTGCATGCGCAGATCACTTCTAATGACATCAGGGTCAGTAGGCACAGCCTACCACCAGTTTTACTACCGGTTCTATAGAACCAGTCCAAACCAGAGGCAACCCACCACTGATACAGACATAGAGACATGTATTCTCAACCACAGTAACTATAAGATGTGTAGACCTCAGGTCCCAGAATTCCCCAGCCATGTCTGTAAAATATGGCTGGAGAATTCTGGGAGTTGAAGTCTACACAGCCTAAAGCTGCTGGGGTTGAGAAACATTGCTTTAAACTATACCCCAATATTGAAGATATTTTGCATGCCTTAAAATAGCATCACAAACATTGCACATAAAAGTGTGCCATATGGAATGCAGAATCACCGTTCAATGTTGTTATTATTGCTGCTTATATTTGCATGGTTGTATGCATACAGAATTGCCTAGAACAGGCCTGTCAAACTAGTGGCCCGTGGGCCGGATATGCCACATACAGGCCACACACACCCTGACTCCACAAAGGCAAAAAACCTTGTGATATGTCACTATCCAGACTGTGACGCGATCGAGTTTGACACCCGTGGCCTAGAAGTATATTTGCTTAGATGCAGTAACATGTACAGTGGTATTCTTTGACTCTAGTAGCATTTTCTTTGACCCTCTTGTGCTTGCTTTGGCTGCATTGGAAAGATACTTTAACAGTCTCCAACTTCTCCATCTCCAAGGCTTTCTGGTTAATTATATCTGAGTTGTTAAGGAAAGACTGACTTCATATGGTGGGGCTGGCTCTATTACCATGCAGGACTCCATATTAGGCTAGATTAAATTAATCTTTCTAAGCTTCCATAAAGTTGGGTGTACCCTACCAGCGATAGATGGAAATCCACTTGAGGTTAAATAGTTTTCTCACTTTTGCTCAATATTACAGAAATGAGGAAATGAAGCTATCATGTTCAGCTTCACAGGTGGCAAATTATCTAGGTCTGATCTTGAAGAACTATTGGCTTGATTCAGTTCAACACTTTCTTTCTGGCAAATACTTTTTCCTATTGGCAATGTCTATAGGACAGTGATGGCGAACCTTTTTGCCATCGCGTGCCAAAAGCAGGGGGAGTGCGAGGGAGTTGTGCACATAAGTGCCCACACCCATAATTCTATGCGCCCCGCCCCCACGTATGTGTGCGTGATTCCCCCCCCCATG
>JANHZT010006434.1:0-10118 GCA_032468215.1 Stegonotus admiraltiensis
TTGATGAACTATTTTTTCTTTTATGTACACTGAGAGCATATGCACCAAGACAAATTCCTTTTGTGTCCAATCACACTTTGCCAATAAAAAATTCTATGCTATTATAAAAAAAAACAACTTTCTGAAACATAGATGATGAACAAAATGTCTTCCTTAATGGATATGAATTTAATGGATATCAGTTTGACTTACTTGGCTGCTTGGGAGAAAAAATCTTGCATTATAATCCCTGAGCATAGTGCTGCCCCCCCCCACCTCCCACACACTATTTTCCATCTCCAAAACAAGAATAAAGTGCATCTTCTAATGTTTTAGATTATTTTTCAATGAATTTTAAAATAGTGGTTTCCTATTGTTTTTTTTAAAGAAGCTGTTATTAATTTAAGGATGACTGCAAACTATAATTCAAATAAGAGTGCCAAACTAATCAGTAAGACCAGATTTTTTTTAAAAAAATCAAAACAACACAGCTGATATATACTTTCAATTTAAGGTGAAACATTGCTATAATTGTAAGAGGAAAAGAGCATTACTGTCTTTTGAAATTAGCAAAAGATTACTGGAGCTCAGAGTTAACAATGTGCTTTGCATCCTGAGTTATCTTTTGTAAGAGTTAGGAAGGTATTCAAAATAAATATGTAGATATTACAATGAGTTAGCATGCACTCTCAGGGAGATAAAGAACCTTGTAAGATGAAATCAAGTAATGAAGAATGCAGAGGTTCTGAAGTGGCTGGGGCCACTTGAATGATTATTTTTTGTAATAAAAAACCTGGCTTGAATTCTGTGTTAAATAAAAGGAGTACGCTCATACTTTGACACTTATGTTTATCACAGCAGTGAATTAATTTGCTCACTTCTGGCAGAAGAGAAATGTCTATTCTCAAAATCTCTGTATTCTTCATTACTCATACCACTTCAGTGTACTTCAAAAGATGCTTTCAATACAGTTATTCAGTTATTCACAAATCCATCATATCTACTCCCCAAGATCTCATTTGCACTAGATTTGAAAAACATCTGAAACTTCATGAATTATCATATAAGTACTATGCTTAACTATGCTTAACAAAAGGATGAACAATCACCCTTATCATTGGCCTTTGGTGACCAAGGCCAATGATAAGCAAATTTGGAAGAGGAAAAAGAGGGTGATAATGCAAGATAGCTGAGGCATTATCATTCAGGGGCAAAGAGAGAGAGAGCTTGTCCCACCTCAGGTTTTGGAGAAGGAAAAGGAAAAGGAAAAGGAAAAGGAGGAGGAGAAGGAGAAGGAGAAGGAGGAGAAGTTTGCCTTAATAGAAAGCCATGCTATTAAAATCAATGTTTGTTGATTATGGATTTTTTTTCTTTAAATAGAGAAAAGAGAGTCACTTTTGATGAGTTGCTTTTGGTGAGATGGGTGGCTGTAGAAATTTGATTAACAAATCAAAATAAATAATCAACAAAGGAATCAGGCAGCCTAATAATTTAATAAATATACATATATGTTTGAGAAACTAAGGAAGTGTTTGCAAAAAGCCCTAACATTTTAAGCTAAACATAAGATGTTTGCACAGTGCCCACTTGAAATTGTTACTTGGGACTGCTATAAATTTATCAGCAAACAGTATGAAATTACATTCTGAGACACTGGAACTTTTCATTGATCAATAAGGCTAATTCAAAACTTATGTTTAATACACGCCTACTTTTCCTCTCACAACTACAGGCCAAACATATACTACATTCTATCATTTTCCATTTTAAAAGCCTCCTTGGCTTTGCACATTAAAATTTACAACTGTAGAGATTAAGTATTTCCTCTTTATAATGGCAGGACAGTGTATACATTGCAGGGCAGGAACTTGTGTTTCATGTATGTTAATTAGCAAGCACTGTGAGAGTGATAACAGAGCAATTTGAGAGTAAAACAGATATATCATTCTTCCCTTCAACTTGGTAATGACAGGAAAAAAAGAACAATATATATCAAACAGTTTTCTGAAACTGATTAAAAGAACCCTTCCATATACAGCTTATTGATAACACCACAAAAGTATTAAAATGAACATACATTTTAAATACGGCAAATTAGATTGTCTTTGCACAAAATAGATAATTGTAATTTCCTAAGTAACAGGAAGATTTATAGACTGAATGTAGGTAGCAAATGTATTTTAGCTGCTTTACATTCTGCTGGTGATGGAGGACTGTCTAATTAAATCTCAACTGAAATCAATTCATTGATATTTTATGTTAAAATGTTAAAATTATACAATGGTATAATCTTTGAATATAATTTAAGTATTTTTGAAGACAATTTAGAATCTCTGAACAAGCCCTTAAACAAATGGTCTATATGTGGGAGTGCAGGCTGCCTGAAAGTGAAATAGCACCTGGGCTAGTGGTAGGTTGCTACCAGTTAGCCGCAGATCGGGCAAACTAGTAGCAGTGGCGGGAGGTTCCACCCACCTGCCTGGATGTCTCTGTGCAGAAGAGTCACTCACACGTGTGCCCCCACGAGCAAACCAGTAGTGAACGAAATTGAAACCCACTACTGACCTGGGCTTTGCCCCTTTAAGACCTCTTCCTAGCCAGTCCAGCTGCCCAGTGAGGAGCTGAGCAGAAAAGCAGCTGGGGGTGATGGGCGCTGTTTGTGGTGAAATAACTGGTGCATCAGAGTTGTTCTGGGAATGACAGGGGAAGTGGTTTCTGTTACTTAATGTGACTAGAGCCACTGGAAGCAGCCTAGGGCTAACAGACAGACATAAGATTCTTTAGCAATAGGGCTCACAAATTGTAGTAGCCTAATAATAGTAGTAGGAGTAATAGTAGACCTGGGGAAGTGTGTGAGAAGGACCTGAGAGTACCTTTGTGTGCTCATGTGTGGGTTGCCTGAAGGCTCAGGGGGCTTGTGTTTGTCCTCTGGAGCTTTGGGTGCCCACTGACATTGGATATAGATAAAAGAGCCCGTGACAAACAAACAACACAGATTAGGAAATCATTTTTTATTTTACCTGCAACTTTCAGCAAATTTGCAAGTCCCAAAAGCTTGGCAGATTGCTTATAGTTCGTGGGCAGCCGAGAGAGACATTCCTTGATAAGGCTGAGTCGATTAGAACACAAGCGCACTGGAGAGAAAATATGTTTATCAAGAAATGCAACAAAATTGTATTTGAGGCACATACCTGTAAAGTGTTCATGAGCGCTATAAATGTAAATGTATATTTAAAATAGGCCTATGCAAAGCATTCCAACTGGTATTTCATAAACCTTGTTGGTGCAAATGAAGCATCTCTCTGCGAAGTGCTAAAGCTTCAACATCCTCCAGGAGATTCAGTGTGATTGCTTTGAAGGCACAGACAACACATTAGCTGGGACTATGAACCAGAAGCGGATCAGTTATACACATATATACATGCGGAGAAATGTGAGGAGCAGCTGAGCCTTCCAGAGGACACAGCTTTTTGGCTACTTCAAAAACTGCCTCTTTCACACTGATGTGCATTGCAAAGTACCCTTTTCAAATGCTGCGAGGAACCCAAATTCAAAGCACAATTGAACATCTTCATTCATGTGGCAAAAATTTTTACTCTAGGAAGTATCTTATAAATGGGCCTCTTCCATCTTTGGAGGATAAAATCATCATGTTAACAGTTTGGAACCTTTATTTCTTTTCCAAACATTGAAAATATGAAAACATGAAATATGAGATAGTACAGCCCAATCCAGGAGGGTCATTTTAGTTTCCACTCTGTTAATCCAGAGTTAACGCTGACTTTCCACAATAAATAATTTTGGATTTTCATATTCTATGTTTACTTTATGAGCCTGCAGGCAGTATCTTTCTTTTGAATGATGCCCTGTTTACAAAGTATAAAAATAAATACATAATGATATGCAATCTAAAGATTTTAAAATGTTTTTGCAAACACTACAGCTGACTCTGTAATTAATGACCTGTACTCATTAAACTAAACAGATTTTTAAAGCAATAGTAACATTAGTCATTTCAAATAACAGAAGTATCAAAAACTCCTGAAAGGGTGTGGTTTTTTGCAAATAAATACAAAACAACAATAACAAAAAAAGTATCATTAAGTATGACTGACTGATGATATATGACAATATCTGATAATATCAAGGCAGGTAAAATGCAGGGCTATGTATGTCAGGAGAAAAGTGGAAGTAAGTTGAATGCAGCATGAATTGATTATTTAAAAACATAAACAAGAAACAATAGGGGCAAGAATAATTTAGAAATGATAAATGTGGATTAAATACAAAAGTAAATAAACAGTATGAAAGAGGTAGAGCTGCTTTGGTCATACAGAAAGAATGAAAGAATCATAAAACAAGTATATGAAGCAAGAATGAATCAGCTGAGATGATGAAGATGACACCAATGGTTACATGAAGCTGTTAAGATTCTCCAAGACAGAGGATTGACAGGTTTAAGGAACCAAAGTTATGATATAAGTGGTATGGCTGTGGTAGGGATAAGAATTTACAAGTAATGTATGGATATTTTAAAGGAGATATAGTAGTAATTTGTTTTTGTATAAACTAGATTTAGTCATATTATGGTAGTGAGTAAGTTTCTTGTGAGCTATGCTAATTAATACGAGAAACACTTTGGATTTTAAAAAATGTGGGGTTTTAAGATTCCAAAGTGTCTGGGAAAAGCAGATGCAACTATAATATTAGGATTAAATAACAAATTGCACCATACAGTAACCTATGGCCAGACTGAGGATAAGCCATGGAGAACAGTGCACATTCTTTAACTTTGTTTTGTTTTATTAGGTTTTAATAATGTAACCTCAATGTTTTAATGTAAAGGTTAGGGGGACATTGAGCAATATATCCTAAAAGAAAAATGTTGGTAAAATCCAACCAAAATAAATTGGATGTAAATAAGGCATATATGTCAGTTAGATTTAATAAGACTTCAAAAATATATTATTTTTGCAAATAACTGAGCCAATCAGATTTATTTATACTAGAGTACTGAAATGCAATGATTGTACCTACTACTTGCACAAATATGAATCCTTAAGGCTAGTAGTCAAAAATTGCTAAAAAGAACCACATAGGAGATAGAAATGATAGAGCAAAACTGTACCTTGTAATGGTAAAATTTTCACACCAAATTCTTCAAAGTAACTAAGAGAACGAATAAGATCTAGTTCTTCTTGAATAACAGATGGACAGTCTGTAATGAGCTGTAAGCAAGATCTTTAAAAGAGAGAAATTTAAGACTAATTTTTTCTCCAAGTAAAATTAATTTAACAGAAAGTTGACTCAAATAAAATAATAGACATAAATGACTAGACTATTGAAAAGAAACACTTAGCTTGCAGTATTTTGTTTCATGACCTACTTATATTAAACTATATATTGTATTGTTTGTGTAGGGAAGCATCTTTCCATGTCCCAGCTGTCCAATTCTGTATCTAAATCCTGAAGTTAATAAAGGAGAAGGGATGCAGGAGACAATATACTCTTGATGGGCACAATGAACCTCTTGCAGCAGCTTCTTAAAATGTTATCTCTTGATTATATGTTATCCTATGCAATACAGCATGTGAGAATGCAGTGGCCTAGCAGTTAAGATGCTGGGCTCCAAAAGCATGCAGATGCAAGTAGACAAATAGGCACCACTTCAGTGGGCAGGTAACAGCGTTGTGTGTGACTTGGCATATAGTTATGCTGGTCACATGATCATGGAAGCATCTTTGGATAACGTTGGCTCCCTTGGCTAAGAAACAGAGATGAGCACCACCCCTTAAAGTTGGATATGAGTGGACAGGAGAAACCTTTATCTTTTTATGCAATATAGCTGACTAATAATGTCTGTTACTCAACAAAACCTTAAAAAGAGGTACTTTGCAATGTGTAGCAATGTGCAAAATTCAGCTCCCTTCAATTCATCAAAGCACCTGTATCATTTTCTGCTGATTCTGTATTGCACTTTCCCTTTAGAAACAGGGGGAATCTATTGACCAAACACTGCAATGCATCATTTGCTCAGCTAATATATTCTCCAGCAGGCTTGGACATAGAAGACTTTCAATGCATCAAAGCAACTGTATCATTTTTCTGCTCTCACAATCTCTACCTGTATGAACATGTAAACTTCTTACATCACTGCATCATTTTCTGCACACTAAAAAACTCTACCATACTTCAAATTATTTGTACAATCCTTTTATTATGGGAACACAGGCTTTTTGGAAGCATGATTCATTTACCAACAGGCATAGTTTAGCATTTTAAAGAGTATATGTTGAAAAGGGAAGCATTCTCTTAAATCCAGATGAAATTGAAAAATTGTAATAATTATATCAAAAAAGCAAGTAGGTTCTTGATATTAAAATTAATCAATATAATTCTTATTTTGCATGTTATGAAAAATGTGCTTGAGCAGCAGAAAACCTAAAGTTTTTATTGTACCTGTAATTATGTACTCTTTTTCACTGTTTACTTTTTAAAGGACACAAACATATTTTATTATGTTTTGAACTTATTTAATACAAGTTATTATTTTAGAGAAAAATGCATTTAAATAATAGCACTAGATTAGGAATTTCAACCCTGGAAAATAAAGCAGATATTTGACATGGATATTAAAATGGTAAAAGTAATTGAGGCAAAATTAATTTTCTACACAGAAAATGGAAGTATTTTACAGTCTTCCTATTCTTTGTAGAGTTGACCAATTCTAAATATTGTGCAGCAAAAGGCTGAAAAAGAATTTGCATTGTATTCTAACACAAAGAGGAAATCATACCGTCCTAAATATAAAAGGACAAAGATATAAAATATTTAGCACGAAGTAAAACTGCAGAAACAAAGAGAGGGGAACAAGTATTAACAATAGAAATGAACATAAATAAATATTTCTAGGTTTCTTTGAAGCATTTCAAAATGCACTAAAAATTAAAATGAGATAGGTCCTAATGCATGCATGCTTCATAGTAGTCTCAGTGCTTGTAGTTAACCAAATACAGAAAATAAGGGATTCAAATTTTGGTGACTAGTAACAAGGAAATTATTTTTTAAAACCACCTAAGAAGTGATTATAAAAGCTAAGAATACTGTTTTAGGTTCCCTCTTTTAAACATTCAGAATGGCACATTCTTATATTGAGATATTATAGCCTTTTTTCATGATGGTCTATTATTATGAAATACTACCAAATATAAAACTGTCATATTATCTGACTAATCAATGAAAATTATTGTGTGTGGCTCAATTAATCTGGCACCTCCGCCCCCAAATAATAAAATCACTAGATTTCTGTATTTTTCCAGTGTTCTTGGATCTCTTCAAATCATATAAACCTTTCACCTTTCAGCTCAGTCAATACATTCTAGTCCAGGGGTGTCAAACTCACATCATCATGGCTACATCACATGACATATCGAGACTTTTCCCCCCTTCGCTAAACCAGGTGTGGGCATGGCAGCACCTGATGCATCTGGCCTGCGCCCGGGAGTTTGACAGCCCTGTTCTAGTCTCTTTAGCTCAATACTAGGAAATGTGCCCTTTGTAACAAAGATTACAAAGACTTTGTAACAAATTTCCATTCCTAATTGGGAGAAGTGTTAGAAACAATGAAGATCAACCTCAATCCTTAAAACAAGCACAGCTGAAAAAAGACCACACTGTTAGACAAGGACCATATTGTTTCTAGATACTTCTCCTATCTTCTAAAGAGGGGATCACCTAAAAGCTGCTGAGTTAGCATTTTTTAAAAATGGTTAAAAATTATGACTTACTTACTTACTTACTTACTTACTTACTTACTTACTTATTTATTTATTTATTTATTTATTTATTGCTTGCTTCGATTTATATGCCATCACTCTCTGATTTAATTTTGTTCCCGGCACCTATTAATAACATTACTATAAAGACAAGTAGTCTTAGAAATGCAAAGAAAACATGAAGTGGATAGAACTAATAAGAGTATAAAATATTTTTACAAAGAAATATCATAACTTTAAATGTAGGGATGGGAGAATTAGAATAAATTATATGATTACCTGGCCAAATCCATGCAAGTATCAGTCAGACTGGTTGAAGAATTGAAATACTCTCTGCTAGCAGCCAAAACTAATTCAATGCTTTTCTCATAGCTGATTCTGTATTGCATTTTTCCTTTAGAAACGGGGGGATCTATTGACCAAACACTGCAGTGCATCATTTGCCCAGCTAAATGGATGTTCTCCAGCAGGCTTGAACATAGAAGACTTTCAGTAAAAATCTACAAAATAAAACACAGTCAATATCATAGAATGTTTTTATGCTTGCTAAACTCTTAAATGTAGAGGTTGAAATAGACAGCATAGGACAGCTTTCAGATACATGCACATCAATATAATTACGTTTTAAGAAATCTTTTTAAAACAAACCTCAACCTAATTTGTATATTGTGCATTTACAAGATTTATATGACAGCCCGTTTTATATGAATAACTTGGGCAGGCTCAGAGCAGCAACAGAGAAAAATAGCAAAATAGAACAAGATTAAAACCAAGGTGCCATAACACTCCTAACTCAAATATTCATGTATTGAAATTAATTCCCATCGTAAAATTCCCATTCCCCCTCTCAGTGTCTGGGGAAGAGCCAGCAAGATGATTTTCAGAACCCCAAGGCAGACCAAACTTGGAATCCAAAGACACAAAAAATAATACTACCTTTATTATAGGGTTATAGTAACAGAACTTTGCAAGTAAGAATATGCCCCTCCTCCCCTTTATCTTTCTTTTCATATTTATATATTTATTGCTTTTAAAATAAAAAAGAAGAAAATCAAAAGGAACAAAACAAATATATATTATCCCCCCCAAAAAACCTCATAACAACTGTTGTTAAAATATAAGTGAAAATATAAAACAGAAAGAAAATATAAAATTAAATCCATCCATCCATCCACCATCTATCAATCAATCTATATGTTGTTACAACAGAATACATTTCAATTCTATATATAATTATCTAGTGCAAATATTAATATATTACTCTAATACAACAATCTCATTTTTAACATATTTTGTATAAAGGTGTCCCCTATTTTATTTTACTTCTCCATACAAAATCTACACCTAAAGGCAATCTGCTCATAAACAGCAAATATAATCCTGTCTTCAACCCACTGAATAAATTGAGTAATGGAGTAAATGGGGTCATAATGTATATTTATATTTCCAATGTTGCAATATCTGCCTTTTATCTATAGTATGGACACAAATCCATTTATGATGTCTAGTTGTTAAGTTTCAGATATTAGGTATGTAACTCAACAGAATATTATCCTCTGAAAATTTTCATTTTCATTGCACAGCCATATTTAGTAGCCCACTACTTTCTCCTCAAGTGAAGTAAATATAGGACATTCCAAAAACATGTTTTTAAGAAGCATTATTCTTATTCTATCCCAAGAAAATGCTGTCTGGAGGAATCCTTTTCATATACTACAGATGTAATGAAGTCAAGAAAATTCTAGACATTGTTTTTTGAAGTAAACGTGAGAGTTAAACGTCCATTGGCACTCTAGATATAGAAGTTAAGACATTCTGTCATTGTCTAAGCAATACATCTCAAGTATCTGCATATCGAATTGATTTATTGATCTGTATTAATTTTTAAAATCTATTTATTTACATCCACCTTTATTATTTTTATAAATAACTCAAGGCGGTAAACAAAAGCAATACTCCTTCCTCCTATTTTCCCCAAAACAACAAACCTGTAAGGTGAGTTGGGTTGAGAGAGCGTGATTGGCCCAAGATCACCCAATCAGCTTTTTCATGCCTAAGGAGGGACTATAATTCACAGTCTTCCAGTTTCTAGTCTGATGCCTTAACCACTAGACCAAACTAGGTCTATGTTTGATAACAAATGTCTATAGGAACTAATAGTGGTTTTTTTAAAAGGATTTAATCAGTTGTCCTAATATCTCAGGTGCCTTGAAGCTAAAAGGGTCCAAACAATGTTTTTAGCAGATGTTAAAAATTCATCATCATAATCTATCAATTGGTCTAAAATCAATTACTGCAAGTTTAAATCTCACCAGGCTCAAGGTCGACTCAGCCTTCCATCCTTTCTAAGGTGGGTAAAATGAG